>JAODUG010080203.1:0-12754 GCA_027564795.1 Aphredoderus sayanus
CCCCCCTCCCCCCCCCCCCATATCCTCCAGCGAGGAGCTGGGGCTGCTCCTCGCTGTGACCCACTTATTAGACGGCAGCGCTAAAACTTTCGCAGGCTGCAAGAGCCTCAGTCATGGGGTGACGCGCGAGAGGAGACAGAACACGTCACTTGTCAGCACCCCGTGGCCGACACACGCACAGTGATGCCCTTCCTACGAATATTTACAGGGTTATTAAAAAGGCATCGAGTGTTCATATCTAGTGTTGTCACGCAGCCTCCCATTTTACCTAGGGTATTATTGTACGTTTACCCTCCAGTGACAAACTAAACCCTCTCATGTACTGTAGAGGAACTAAGGGGACGTAAGAGGAACTAAAATGTACTATTCTGTAAATACAGATCATGTACGGTTATTGTACAAAAGGACATACGCACAGGTTCAAATGCAATATCCTATGTTTGGGGATCTGTTTTCTAATCTGTTTTCAGTGTTATGCTTCCTAGTTGTGGCCAAGATTACAGACTTACACACCACCTATGCCTACAGGTTTATAATACTGACAAAGCAAAAGTGAAAATGAGGTTCCCTATTCATTTCTGTTAGATATTCATTCTAGATCCCCTAAAGAAATATCTATACAGCCAGCAGGTAGTTAAGAGTACGAATAAGATACCTTGGTTCTGTTAGGTGATAATACGCTGTGCTTTAAGAAACGTATTGTCTTTTAGCAGGCTTTTAAATTTGGTTTTCCATTATAGTTGCAAAAATGACATAGCGGATATCAGTTATCATAGCAACTCTCTTCCTGATGCATAGATTAAAGCACATCACTTCTTGTGTGCCAGAACATTTCCCGCCAATGCACTATCCATTACACCTGTATCAGCAAATCCAAGGAGGTCTCACCTTAAGCTGCTGAGGCTTGGCAGGGCCAATATATGAGTATGAAAAGCAATAAGAAGTTACTGAAGTTGCTCAAGTTGATGAAGTCATTTTACCACTGAAGATAAAGTCAGTGACTGTAAGCGAATACACTTTTTGTCAAATTCAGTGCAATTCTGTAGCTGCTGAAAAACAAATCCTGTGTTTCTACACAACTCTGACACCGTAAATAGGAACGCAAACAAAGCGGTGCAGGCCGAACCACACAACAATTTCCTAGCCGTGGCAATGTGTGTCCAACGTGGGGGGCGGAGCTTCTGAGGGAGCACCTTGTTGCATTGAAAGGAGCGGTGTTTTTGTTTAGCTCAAGCTGAAATTAGCCTTCTCCACAATGACCATTTCAAATGTGACCTATTTCAGCATTAACTCCATCTATTGTACATTGGTCCTCCTGCTGTCCCTGCTCACTAGTGTGCCTCACCTCAACACCATGGGGTATGGGATGCTTTGTCCTGAGGGCCGGGAAGGGCTCTGCTGACCATAAAGGGGTCAGGCTGCCGTTCTTCAGCTGCTCCCCCGACGGTGACTTTGGTACAGTCCACACAGGAGCACCATCTGCGAAGCCAACGCAGGACAGCATGAGAACCAACAGCCTTCTGTCCGCAGGTTTGTCTGCCACTCAAGACTGCACTAGCATAATAAATATATTGATTTATATGTATCATTTATATGATTGAGGCTCTTAAAAACACTTGCTGAATCTAATAATCTAAAGGGAATATGGAAAAGCATGAACTCAAATCACCCACTGTTCTGGTGTACATTAATATCAGATGAAGGCATATTCAATATTAAAGCACAAAGATGTGATATTGAGCTGAGAGTGCATATCTGACTCATAGTGGTAGCAGGATATTGTGTTATACACACAGAAGAGTGCGTGTATAGGTGCATGCTTGCTCCAATGACCAGGGCTGTTGCTCTCATTTGGACTAATAGACAAGCATACAGGACTGACTAGAATGGCAATGACACACTTTGGGTCGGGGCCAGGAATAGCAAAGTCATACATTAGATAACAAATCTAAATGACAGCTCTGTGAAATATTCCATATCCATCTATCCAGCAATGTTCTGCAGTGAACCACTGGTTAGTTTTTCATTTTCAAACATTTTATAATTATTCTTTGTCGTAAGTATGTTTTATTATGTTATTCTTAATGTTAAATTTGTTAAGGTACACTTCATGTTTCATTTTTGAAAGAAAAAAAGAAAGTACACTAGTTGACAATACAGTGTCAATTTCTGGGAGGCAAACTGTGTTGAGATACTGTAGGTCGACTCGGAGAGAAGCCTGTGGCGAGACTTTCCAGACAATATGCTTGAAAGTTACCCTGAGGGTAGGCCTCTGGTCTGGGTTGCAACTGACAGCTTGACTGGCAGGAACAGTGTAAACTACAGTCTGACAGTTGTACAAACCAATGTACACAACTGCCAGAGTGTCTCACTAATGCAATGAAAATACAAACTGTGAATCTCAGAGTGCTATTTTAACAGTTGTATTTAAGAGGGTAATAGTTTAGTAGTGGAAAGCTCATGTCTTAATGTCCATATGCACTTGTATAAAAGAATAAATTGCAGACATTGTGTTAAACAATACTTCAATTCAGGTTGTTTAAGGTACACTTCTCAATTGTGTTTTAGTGTCCACTGAACCCAAAAAGTACCTCCTTGCTCACTGTTTATGTTTTGAAACACAAGGGCACATGGCTGTCAGGGAATATACAAGCCACTCAGGAATCAGGTGTGGGCGTGGCAGACATTCTGACTTTCAAACCCAAACAATGTTTTTGTAATGCTGGATAATTCACACCACAAGCTGAGGAGTGTACCTTTAACATCAATACTGACAGAGTGCATCTACTGTATTGCTACATTTATGCAAACCAATATACAGTATTGTTCTGAGATGTCAATGAGGCACCAGAAATATTTGTGATGGGGGGGGGGGTGTCTGAGCCATTGAATGGAAACATGCAGGTGAACCAAAATGCTGGTGCAGAATAAATAGTGAATAAACAAACATTCATGCAAGCCGGTAGGTGTTCCAATGGCTTTACCTTCTATTTCTGGGCTGTGACATCAATGTAATAAATGTTGCTCTTACATCCAGGTGTCATTTCCTGTCTTTATCTCACACGGATTTAATGCCTCGGCCTTAGACTTGTTTTCACTTTGAAAGTGACATGCGATTTATCTTCAGTCTCCACCTTTCACAAATGTTGGCAAGTCAAGTTGCTAAAAAACAGGTCTGAAAAAACTGGCGGCAAGGCTAATTCATTCCTTTATGGACTTTTACCTCCTTAAAGGAAGATGTTCCAGGTGTGTGTGTGTGGGGTGGGGGGGGGGTGCTTACAGCAAGCAGTTTGTGGGAACATAGAGGGAAGGGTCGCATCCAAGACAGGTTGAGCAAGGAACCCAGATTCAGATATCATCAACTGATGACACTGAGACTACACACTGGCAGGTGTAGTCTGGTGTAGCCTAACTAATGGCCTTGCTAACATTCATCTGTTCTCACGTTGTCTCGCTGCCTGCCAAACCAGTCTGGCGTTGCTCACCAGTCTAATGGTTGAAATGTGCACGTCGTGCAAGTTTCCTGATTGGCTACTGACTGTACGCTAATTCTAGTTCATCATCACAGCGGCAGCCACCTAGGATATCAAAGGATGACGTTGCTAACATGCGTCTACTTTGGGGATTTGGCAATGGAAATGTGAGCGCTTCTATTGACCACAGCTTGGAGAACACATTACATGACCATGTGCTCCACCACCGGACTCATCACTAAAGATGTAACAGACATAAGGACCAACATTTTATCGCTGGATGATGCCAGACTTGTCGGCAGGCAGTGAGACACCGGGAGAACAAGGCCAAGTGCTCTGGCTGGACTCAAGCTTGGTTTGGGAGGGACAGATTTGCCGGGAGGTTTCAAAGACCTTGAAGGGTCCGTCCAAGTGCAGCCACGGCTCCCTGTAAGTACAGCGTGGCACATACGCCAGCCAAAGCCTACAGCCGGACCACGGTGCCAGCCGGACCTCATGCTGCCAACCGGCCAACGTTCCCAGGCGCACTAAAGTCGGGATGCCGCCCATGCCCAGCGGTGCCACGCCGACCGGCACGCCGTCAAACTGAGCACCGTGAAGCTCCGTCACCGGGGCCGGGGGGCACACGGCGGAGGCGCGGGGCAGCTGCACCCCCATCACGCCCGTCAGCCAGGCAGCGGGAGGAGAGGGGTTTGTACTTGCGGCCCGCCGGTCCCGCGCCGCACCACCCCCTGTCTGCGGGACGCGCACAGGGCAGGGCGGCTGTTGGCGCAGACGGGACAAAGTGTGAGAGTTGACCCAAACCTCCCCCCTCCCCCCATCCACCCCCCCACCAAAGAAGTCTACCCATAGGAACCATAGATGGGAGGTGGACTACAGCGTTTGGCTAGGAATCAGCTCGACTCCACCCTACCGGGGGGAGTCACGGCCTCTATCCATCTCCTGTAAAGGACTGGAGAGGGCAAATGACTGTGGACTAGGGGCAGGTTCTAGAACACCTAGTCCACAGCCTTTCAATGGGTGATAAGTCAACGTGACGACAAAGGTGGGGCAAGGTTGATTCTTGTCCAGTATTTGGGGTCTACCTTTCACCTTCTGGATGGTCACCCTCCCAAATCCACCGGTGACCTCACTCCCAGTCATAGAAGGATCCTGAGTCTGCATTAGTTTTGCATTGAAAAAGCTTTATTGGATCCATTTGGATCTGGCACAGAGAGGGTTAAACATGGCAGAGAGTTCTAAGATTTGTAGGCACCAGTGTGGGTTGCTTTGGCAAAGACTCAAACCGTTTTATCAGTGCATAGTATTTGTTTTGATATACTACAAGTTGAATTCTCTCCTTGGCACATTCACACAATTCTTCTCGTTACATGCACTTAGGGAGAACTTTGTAAACAATGAGTGTAACTATACTGTCACTCTCCTGCACTCATGCATACAGTACATTTGGTACACTAGCAACGTGACCATTAATTAGCATTGCATTTCAATGCAGCTGACATTAGACAACACTGTAATGAATAGGGGAGGAGCGGAATGCAAACACCATTAATCACAACAGCGACCACAGGAGATTATGTTAAGGAAAAGAAATAAACATGAATGGATTAAAACCACACAAGTAACAACATCCAAATGCAACACTCAACAGCATTTACTGCAGACATTTAAGTTCATGGCTCCTGTCAGATAGGGACAGGGGTCGCAGTCGAACTCCACCAGGGGGGGCTTGCTGGCGCTGCCGAGCTCTGGGCAGGGATGGGGCTGGGGGGAGAGAGGGGAAGGGGGGTACGGAGGGGTCGGGGGTTCCAGCCGCACGACCGGAACAGGGCCCGGGGCCGACTCACCAGAGGGGGCGCCGTGGGCGGCGTGGTTGGCCTGCTGCGAGGCATGCAGGGGCTGAGGCTGGCCGTGGCCGGCGCTCTGCTGGCTCTGCTGCAGGATGCTCAGGCACTCTCCCAGGCAGCTGAGGGTGGCCGCCGACGTGGCCTTCAGCAGCAGCAGGTCCTGGTCCAGGCAAGAGAGGGGGCCTCTGGTGGGCAGCGAGTCGATGGACTGGACCAGAGTCTTCTGCTGGCCCTCTGCTTGGGACATCACCTTGGCGAGAACACAACACACGCGCTGGGGTCAGTCCCTTAGCAGCGCCACACTCAACGCAGCGGGCAGATAGTTATCACCCGTCCCACAGTCCACCTTCAATGTGCCCTAAATCGATTTGCTGACAACCAAAGGGTGCGGCAGACTGCTGGTAAACAAGCTCACTGCCAAGCATCTCCCGATCCCATTGCCAGTTTGCCTCCAGGCAATTACACTTTCGATTTAGTAAGTGGCAGGTATAGGTAGTGAGACCGGTTCCATTTGACAAAGTGCCTGAAGATGTAACACATTTTGACTGAAGCTGAACTTTTTCAATTTGTACCGTGGTGACAGGCGTCAAGTGCACAAGACATCAAGACAGCACATGCTGCTTATAGGTCTACCCTATTTGGCCAACCAGTGCTATTAGCTATGAAGTCACTTGACATAGTTTTCCCACTAGCTGCCAATGAAAAACAGTAGCAGTTCTCTACCACTAGAAGCAACATTACCAGTGGACACATTTCTATCTTCATTTTGTATCACCCACCACCATTATGTAGCAGCAACTATACTGCAAGCCATTTACAAAATGCACATTGCATTTATTACCTTCTATTTTTACACTTTCACAAGCTAGTTTGGACCACTGATGAGCCTGCTACCTCAGCAATTCTTCAGTTATATTTAGCTCTCAAATCCCCAAGATCACATTCTTTCTTTGGTCAAAGTCAGCTGATCTTCGGCCAGCAAAAGGTTGAGGAGACATTTTCAACACCAAGATGCTGCAAAATGATCAAATGTTTATTAACCCTCCCGTTGCCCTAAGGTTAGAGTTATGGTTAGGAAACAACGTTAGAGAATAGGTATTTTGTGGGTCATTATTGCGGGTTAATCCTCCCGCTGTTCTTGGATCAAAAAGGTTAGGTTAAAATTTTATTAATAATTAATAATTAATTTATTATTTTTTAGTATTAACCATTTATTATTTAGGTTGAACCACAAAGCGGGTCATTTGAGATGACCCCGGGGTGACAGGAGGGTTAACCCTGCTGTTGTCCTAGGGTCGAACCACAAGGCTGCCTTTTGGGGGTCATTTTGACCCAAGGAGGGTCAACTTTGAAAATGAAGCATTCAATGTCTTCTTGAGTGACAAGAACAAGGGTGTGTGAATAGATATATTGTTATTATCAACATTAGAAAAGTTCATAGAATTCTCACACACATACAGTATAAATACAAAATACGCCAAAGTTGGTGTATACTGTATACAGTATACTGTATCTCACTGCTATTCTAGCACATAATGTACTGTATACCAATAAGAAATGAACATTTCAGAAATAGTTTCTCAGACGAGAAGTTTGTGCTATTGCTGTATGACTCACCTAAGAAACTCTAAACATGACGCTATAATAGAAAAATAAAATCTCTTGCCAAAAGTCTACGCTATGCTTTTGGGTAATGAATCCAGTCTGTTTATCAGTCAAAAAGTCAGATTTAGTAGCATAGCTTTACACAGCTTCACACTCCTGCCTTCCTTTCAAGAGCCTGTCTGAACCAGTACAGCTATTTTTGAGTCATTGAAAATCTGTGCTACTCCTGAAGTGATATTGTTAGAGAGTGAAAAAATGCACAGAGCTCGTCTAATTATTGCTCTATTTATGTGGGTGGAAAATGTGCAAAGAAATGTACAGAATATACATTCTAGGGTGTATCATACATAACCCTGTTATTTTCAGCATTGGTATTCAATACCAGGCAACGTTTATTTTTAACCATGTACAGAATTGGGCTGGGTAATGGACGGAATTTCATAATTCGATATAGATCAAACAGACACGATATAATCTGGCAAGATTAATAACATAACACTATTGTGCATTATGCACTGTATTGTGATTAAATAATTTGTATGTATTGTACAAGTTCAGTAAAATACATGCAACATTTATTTCAACATATCAATGTTATAGTGTCTCTAAGGAAGGATACATTTGTAAACATGTTCTGCAAAATAAGATCCGAAGTAGCAGTGTTAGTAGCATTGGGATGGATCTTACTGTAATTTAATTTCGCCTAAAATGTGTATTATCAAAATTAATAACTGACTTCACATCCAAATGACAAAGTAAAGTTGAAACCATGGAAATAAAACTGTTGCCATGCAACTCTAAGCAACTCAAAGATACATATAAATCGTGTAGCTTAACATGTAGCTGGCAAAGCTTTATGGGTAAGGATGGAGCTCGAAAATCAGAGTTACAGTCACCATTTTTTGGCATATCAGAAGAGCCATGTGAATGAATAAGGTCACCAGTCAGCCAGCTTTGTCTTTTTAAGCACTCCTATTGCAAACCTGTCACCAGGTGAACATCTCAGAAACAATACAGGTCTCTTTTGGACACGAAAGTCTTTTTAGCACCATAGCTTCCATTAGAGCAAGCTAAACTCTCAAATGACAGACACACACTGTGCAAATTGCGTAGAAGCATATGCCTGATCACATTAAATGTTAAAATGAAATTCTAATGCCTTTAAAAATCTAATTTCAACCAAAAAAAGATTACAGTACAGTTTAAAAATACATGTATACTAGAAGATAAAATGTTACAACCACAACCTATAGCCTATATACTAAAACCTGTCATTAGACCTTTCACAAGGAAGCTCATCTGTGGGCTTGGATTGAAGCAGCCACTTGACAACCCCCCCTCACTCCCCTCCGCTCCTCTGGAGCCAATGATGCTTTCCAGAAATAGCCTGACACGGTGTTCTCGCTCTGCCTCAGCAGTGCAAAGTGCCTGGTGGTGCGGCGAGCCGGCCTGCTGCTTGACAGGCCTACATCAGCCAGCGGAGGCAGCCCGGCCGAGGGAGGGGGGCGGTCTACTATAGCAAACCACTTGACGGCGGCATCGAAAGGAACAGATTGGACGCTTTCATTTAACTCAAAGAAGATTTATTTTTTTATGTGCAGGTAAAGCACAGAGTTCAGACTTAAATAAATAATACTACAGTATTGATCATTATTAGGTAGAACATTTTGTTATAATACACAACAACAAGTAATCTTCTCAAAAATTGTAATCCTTGGCAAGAGGAAATATTTCACCATGTCAATTGATAAATAAAAATATTTTATCTCGCTATTACATTGTAATATCAGAAATTCAAATATTAATTTTAATAATATGTGCATGTAAACTAGAATATATTCTAAAATGTATTTGGAAAACTGATATATAAAATATGAAGGTGCATGTAAATGTAACTGGTATAGGATGGGCCCTTCCAACTAAGAATAAAAATGTACAGCGTTACATCTGGCTCTCAGTGAGAGCTGCTTGATGGCAATCAACAGCAGAGAGCAAATGGAACGAAATCATTAGGATTCACAGAGAGGCAGATTGCTGTGAGAAACATGCTTATCTGACAGCAGGAACACTAGTTAACCACAGGGAGAAATATACAGGGAAGGTAATTGCACAGAGATTGTTGTTCTAGAGGAAAGGTCGATTGATGAAAATCAATAGGCTTTGCATTGAGAATCCTAACAGGAATGTTAAACTGGTGTTACTGGAATCCCAGCTCCACAGGACACATCCCAAATGGGGGTTGTAGGTAAATAGGAATAAACAAGCCAAACGAGACTTTAAATGGATACTGCCAAATTATTGCTCAGTTTTATTAACAGGTGCTTTATACAATATTTTAAACATTAATATAACAGCAAATAACTATTTTATATGTTTCTACAAGATGTGGTTTAGAACAGAAACAGAAGTGGAATTAGAGCCCAAATATACTGTGAAACTGCCAAAGCAAACAAAAGAAGATAGTTGAAAGTCGTTTTCCCCGCTTCAGGGCTCCATTTCTGGTGAATCTGCAGAAAAGAGCGCACCACTTGCGTATTTGTTTTGCTTAACGATGATACCATCTGTTCCATATTTAATCTGACGGTCCCGTGCACACTTTAGGAAACACAGTCTGTGTTTGAGAGAGGTGAGAATTGTCTACACGCGCCTTGTGCTCTTTCTGTCCCAGATGCCATATCATGTAGCCAAGTTGCTCTTAGCATAATACAGCAGACACAATGTGGCGACTGAACTGAGAATTCAATGCCAAGAAGGGGCTTTGCATAAAATATTGATATTCCTCCAAGAATGTCAATTATTACGTAGAATGTGGCCCGAATGTCAAATAGACAGCGAGACATGCCATTGAGGAAAATGCCAAAACGTCAATTCATTGTTTGGCTAATATTCGCTGAATTGGCTCAGTGCTGTCTGAAAGCATAGGGACAGACATTGCTAGGTGTACATCGTATGTCAGTCGAACGGGTTATCTAGTAGGAAGAGTTCCATTTGGTGGAACTCACACAAAGAGTCTTTGTGCTAGGGGAGAGGGGAACCAAAAGAGAGCTGTCTTTGTTATCACAGTGCAGGTTGCTACAGGTGAAAGAATTCCCCCTCTACTGTTTTGTTCTAGTTAAACAAACGTTTTCTGTTATTGGCCACTCTTACATTGACCATTGGTGTTCATTATGGGCTATAAAACATTTTGTGTAGCATCTAAACACCATTGTGTGTTTTTCGCACCCTCACGTACAGTATACAGTATCTCACAATAGATTCTTGCATGATTGGGAACTCACGAAAGCAGCTGCCTCACAAAGTATATGTCCCTCCCTTTGTGTCCGGAATTGTGGTTAATACTAGCAGTGAGTGACATCCAAAATAATCAGAACAGCAACGGTTTCATTATTATTTCCTGTCAATTTCTATCATTCCTGTCTGTGCCATTGGTTTATAGAGGAAACATTTGGCTTAGCAAAGAAAGACCTGCCCTTTTCTGTACAACCTCAAGTCTTTGTCACTGTGTATCCCTTTACTCCTTCCTGACAAATAAAAGATAAGCTTGCTCATCACATTTGAAAGGCTTTCCATCAGCTAAAAAATGTTTTGAAGTCATCTTATCTCCATAATACAGCAGCCAAGAACACAGCCGCCTGGCAAAAGCTTGTACTGCAGCGCATATGAACACATTTGAAAATGACATGGCAGCTGTTGGTAACATTGTGTGCCAGCCAGACAGTCTTTATCAAGTCATGTTTGGCCCACAAAACCAACTTCACCATTTTTCTTCCAATTAATCAACGAAATACAGACAGGCTATTAGGGAGGAAACTGTTTTTTTGTTTGTTTTTTAAAGTAAAGCACAGATGAGAGAATGACTGCAATAGCCTATGAAGACAATGTGGTAATCAGAAGTGACTCATCCACAAATTGAAGGTGACCAAATTAAGGAGGATCTGAACTATTAATAAAAGTTTAAAAGTAAAGTGAAATTTCAAGAGGAGTTAAGTGTTGCCCGTGTCAGCTTATGGTAATAGTGGAGGAAAAAAAGTGTAGAAAAAGTCTTTTAAAAGAAAAAAGAAAAGAAACTGCAACTGGCACAAATCCTTATTTCTCACATTTGTTACTGTACATGTAGGAGGCGTCATGTTATTTTGAGAGACACAATGTCATCACATAAGCCACCGTTTTTTCCACCTGTCCTGTGAAACAGTATGGATGTATACAGTGAAAGTTATCTTTAAAAGCTAAAGTTACAGTACAGCCACTGAGCCACACTGCAGTCAATGTATAAGGCCTGCCAGCAAAACAGAAATATTTGCTGAAGTCATTGCACCAGTGCCCTATACACCTGAGGCCAGGGCCAAGCCTCTGCATGGAGAGAGTTCACTCTGGCAGGGGTATGGCAAAAGTCGGGCGTTTATTGCACTTGGATGGAATGGCATCTGAATCATTAATGAGAGGAGGCTTACCCTCTCAATTAGAATTTACGTACAGTATAATATAAGTGTCTTTGCTCCACTGTTTGTAGGGAAACCTCAACACTTATTCGTTTTGAGGAATTCTAGTGTTAACCCTCGTAATGTCCTCTGGGTCAAAATGACCCAAATCACTAGCTCTTTGTGGCAGATAGAGGGCGCTAAGCCTAATTCTACAGCTTACACAGACATATGATACAAGGTATGTGATTGTAACCCAAGAACAACAAGATGGTTAAAAGGCACGAAAAAACAACATAAATACATAAATAAATAATTAATATATTAATAAATACACTCCGCAATGGCAATTGAAAAACACACAAATCATACACAATCAGATGGCGCGCCGTGTGGCCAAATACGAGATTTCTGAGTACATTACGAGGGTTAAGAAGGTAAAACAGGCAATTTCATTACATTCTCACGCTAAACCAACTTTCTCATTAGTGTGTCCCTGGATGTCAAACTGTTAGCACACCACACCAAATTTAACCAATTGACAACAAGGCATTCCCTACCCTACCAATCAGATCGCATTCATGTAATGGGGGCAGGGCAAGAGCAGAGACAGTGGGCGTCATTGTGACCATTCCTGCTCCCCAAAACTGCCTAATTCAATGCAGTTTCACTAACTAGTGCATCTTCTATTGGCCGCTTTTCAAATGCAAAATGACTACGAATGCAGAAATAAAAGCATTCTGATTTTGTGTCGACATCCTATTCTCGACGCCAGAGAGTCCGATGCTGATGTCAGGGGGCAGAGACACCCACCTCTTTGACCTCCAGCAGGCGTCCGGGACACTGGTTCTTGGCCCGCCGGGCTGCCGCCGGAGACTTGTGGTGGGTGATTGTGACGATGTTACCGGGTGTGGCAGGGGGCCCCAGATGCCTCTGGGAGCTGGGGGAGGACGACGGGGGGAGGTTGCTGAGGAGGGAGAAACTACGGGTTCGGCCGGAGGAAGAGGAGCCCTAGGGGAGAGAGAGACAGCGATGACAACCAAAGTGATGACGCCCGGAGAATCTGGGAGGGGAACCTATATCAAAGAAAGCCGAGTCATTTCTCATGCCTAGACACAATAGTGCATAAGTAGCAAGAAGTGGAGAAAAAAACAAGAGAAAACTACAGTGCAAAATATAATGTAATATAATATAATACAATATAATAAAATAAATAAATAAATAAAATAGAATTTTAAAACTGGGATTTTCCTGCTTCGTTTAAAAAAAATGTATCCTGTCCATACAGCACTATTTAACCCTCATGATGTCCTCCGGGTCAAAATGACCCAAATCAAGGCGCTAAACCTAATTCTACAGCTTACACATACATATGATGTGCACTGCTGGCACAACAAGGTGTGTGTTTGAA
>JAODUG010080214.1:0-12753 GCA_027564795.1 Aphredoderus sayanus
GTTTAGCGCCTTCTATCTGCCACAAAAGCTAGTGATTTGGGTCATTCTGACCCGGAGTACATTACAAGGGTTAAAGGGGTGTAATGGCCCACCGAAGCAGGTTTTGCAAATACGATGTGACTGTTTTATGTTTCCTAAACATTTCAAATCATTCAAATGACCAGTGACAGTGCCCTCCAGATCCGAAAAATACCTAGGGTCAGCTGGTGATGCCATAAACAAAAGGGCCTTGAGAATGAGAGGAAACCACTTTATGTGCGATGAGCTCCAACAATGCGTACAGCTCATGACCCTTTTATGGTATAAACAATCTTTCAACAACCGCCTACACAAGACGCACGACCATGGCCTTTCTATTAAGTATGTTTAGCTGCCCTCTTTGTCAGCAAAACATATTGCTATTTGCATAATGATTCTGTGAATTCTCATACAGCAGCCATGGGGAATGCGCTGGCAGCTGTATCCACTGGCTACTGTGTGCCCATTGGTGAGGCCTTTAGAGTGAATGGGGCATGGCATACATCAATAATTCAATGGGCGTGCCAGCACAAAGGTAAACAATGCCTGTAATTAGGGGAGGTCTGGGCTGTGGACAGGGAGATTAATGAAAGGCCAGTCATTTCCACTGCTACCCAGAGACAAAGGGTCCTCGCTCACTGACTGAGGTGCTGCCAAAGTAGTGTGTGTGAACCGGAAGACATGATTTAGTTCTGTGTCTATGCAAACATCCTACATGCTCTTTCCTGCTAATATTTGTTTTCATGAGAATGCCCACAAATAGAATAAGTTATGAATTTTGACGAGTACAAAGGAAACTTCAGTGGCAACTCTGACAGAGTGCATAATGATGCAGGTACGCTCACTGCTCAAAGTGTGTCTGCCTCAGGGCCTCACAGTCACTCAAAGCCACTTTTCTGCATTCATATATTAGCATATAGATGTTCCAATCTCCTCTATTGTAATATATAAGTGGTATATTTTGGGGCAAAAATATAATCTGGCACATTGACTCCTACCTGACGAGTTACTCCTGTGTGTGCATGGGTCTAGAACATTCCACCCAAAGCAAATCAATACTGTAAAGGGTATAGCATAATAATTAATTGATTCAGGTTGGTGTTGGTCCAATGACATAGTGCATTCATCACCAAGGACACTATCACAAATTAAATTCAGGACATACTTACTCCATGAATTCTATGTATATGATGAAAAAGAATCTACATTTACATTACTTAATCTTTATATTTTATTATTGGTAAACATACTATGTCCCTACAGTATATGGTGCGTATACTGTATGCTTTGCTTATTGAATCATCTTTCTGCTTAACAACAGAAGAAAAACCAAAAAGTTCCCTTGACCTAACCCTTAATTGCCAGTTTCTGACACACTGTTATAATATTGTTGTAATTTAATTCACCACTGTCCACACAATCTCACTGCCATCACACAATCCACCAGAGCTTTGTACTGGCTCTGAGCAGCATGTTACCTCATGTTACAATAGTGTATCGGCAATCCATTGTTCTTCCTGTGATCCTCGGATGGTGAATTTCAGCCTGAATTGTGTTTATAAACAATGGGTTGAAATTACCTGCCGAATTACTATTTTTTAACTGTATTCCCCCCAATTTCTCTCAAATTTCATGGCAGAAATGTTTTTTTATAGTCAAATATAACATATACATTAATGGAGTTCCCACTTTAAATGTGTACATCATCAAACTAAAAAGTAAGACAGCTAATTGATAATGACATAGAAACTAACAGTAAAATCCTACAAGCATGAGCCCTGAGGAATACCTCAGGGCATAATATATTATCAGTACAAGATGTTCTGTCTACCTGTCTCTAACTAGAGAATGCATATGTGGCACGTGGCATGCTCAGTGCAACTATGGTGAGAATTCAGAAGAAGTTATTTGCATAATCCTCATCCTACTTTTAAAATATTGAGTTGTTTTGAGTTGTTTTTGATTAAGTAATTAGGACTGACTGCTTTGAATGCACATCGTCCTTGAGTTCAGTTTTCAGCACCAAGGACAGCTCACAAAACACAACAGCTTCAATGAGAAGAAAATGTCTGCAAGTAGTTGCTCAAACTGTATTTGAATTGTGTGTGTATTCTGTAACACATGTAGACAATTACATGGATGATACAGGGTTTGTCGCAGTTTATACCACCCACTATAACTGGCCAACTATTGTTGGATTATAAATGAACATCCAGCTTGGACACCAAAGTGCTGTCCTTCAAATGGACAGCCATAGCCTGGTATGAGGCTTTTACATAGTTGTTGCTGTCCAGTATGTCCACCAGATGACTCATTGTGAGAAAAGGGTGTTGTAGCACTTCGGTGGGGGTGATTCGCTTCGTACTATCCAGGGTCAGCATCTTTTTAAGGAGGTCAACGAACATGCGCCTGTCCTCCTTCTCCACTTCCCCTGTGACGGGTACATCAGAGTTAAACTGTATCAGCTCGTCCAGACTTTTGAAGTCATGAACATAGTATAGACGAGTGTATCCATGGCTCCTATAGAATTCCTGTGGTGTTAAAAATCTCCAAGCGTTGTTACAGTCTGGGTCCTTGGTGAACGCATCTCTGGTATATACTCCCTCATTGAGCAGGTAATCCTCTGGCTGACCAACGGTTTGCATAATATCCTCAAAGACTTGATACTCGTCTTCTCCTGGGAAGAGAAGGTAGCCCAGGAATCCTGTAGCCACTACACAACCCAGAGACCACATATCGACAGCCTCTGTGAGGGGAAGACCCAGAAACACCTCTGGAGCTCGATAAGGAGGGGATTGGACCACATCGCCAACTCTTAGCTCCTCAGCTCGACAGCACAAGCCAAAGTCAATTAGCTTGACTCTGTGTGGCTTCTGCTGACGGTCGACAATCATGACATTATTTGGCTTCAGGTCACAGTGAATTAGGCCATGTTTCTTCAGAGTAGCAAAGGCTTTGGCAAGTTGGTACAGAAGAGGCCTTAGCTCACATAGGGGGATTGGGTCTAAATTCCTCTCACCCATGAAGCTGTCTAGGTCTGTGTCTAGCATTTCAAATGCTAAACACGTCAGACCGTGATGGTCGAAACACTCCAACCACTTCACAATGCAGCACTCATCAGCGTTGACAGTGTTGAGCTGGGATAATATAGCTGCCTCATGCTCAGCTGTTTGGTCATATCGGGGCTTCAGTATTTTTAAGGCCACACTCTCATTGGTGTCCAATTTAAGACATTTGGCCACTAATCCAAAACTACCCTCTCCTAGAAAGTCCTGGATGAGGTAGCTGCTCTTTCCACATAGTATGTCCTGCTTTTTGATGTCATTGATATTGCATGATTTTAATGAGGTTTGCATGTTTCCCTCAAACCCGGTATATGATATCATATGTAAATCAATGATCCTGAAGATTTAATCAACATATCGTTTGTGTGTTTATCCAAATGAAGCTATCGTCAATAATCAAATTTACTGTTGATTCAAGTGTGTCTCAAGTGCTTTATATACTCTGAAGCTTGTAGACTCCGCCCACTATGACATCATATGACATCATAACACATGACACTACTCATGTCACTACTGACCACATATTGTGGTTGTGGTATAACAAGGCTGAGACATAACATTACATTAGACAAGACCATTGTATCTCAACACAATGTTTACCATAGGAAAATAATGCTTTGCATTGTGTATCTTAATTATGAATATTGCATTTGCGCTACCCTATTTGTGTGTTTGAAAGTTACTTTTTGTTGAGGTTAAGAGGTTTATCATATCTTCTATGTCCCTCTCACTCTGGAGATTCAGTAAACCTATTGTGGCAACTCTATGAGCCAGGGGGTAAACTAAGCATTAATTCAAATGTGTGGGTAATGAAAAATGGACAAAAATACTAAATAATACCATTTCCACAGTAGAATCTGAAGCCAGTAATGATAATATTTATAATAATTCAGCTTTAACCCAATATAGACCATTACAACTAAACCAGACTCTAGCCTTATCTAGAATTCTGCAGTGGACGAAGCTTTCATTATTTCATTTGTACAGTTGTTATTGTGCTGTTGTTATTTGTGCTGAAGCCTCTATGCCTTGTGTCCTTGAAGTCGTAAATGACTCTTGGTCTAATTGTTTTGCTCTATTTCTGCAATACACTGACCCAGCTACAAATACAGTATTTTAGGTTCCATGTTTAAGCAGGAGGGAGCTTACAACATCATATGTCACAACACACGTTTATTATGGCTTGTGCAAAACACAACAGATCTTCTGATGGAATCATCTAATCCATTAGTCGACTGACAATTTCTATTTCTCAGTCGAGGACAACCATGCCACACACAGATTTTAGTGTATACAGGTGTGTATGCAGGAAATGTCTTCAGTGAGATAGAGCAGGCACACACATGCACGTACGCACACACTTCCTTAGACTGGACCACAGTCTGTCAGGGAGTGGTGATGAGACGATGATGATGATAATGGACCTTATTCATATTTCATGGTCTGCTGAATTCATCTGACAGATTGCATGGTTAAAGACCACACTTTAGCTAGCTGGCATGCTGATAAATGTTTTATTTTTTATTTTTATTTTTTAGATTCTGCTTGTTTGTTACATGTTTTAAATTGATGGGTAACACAGATATTCACTGTATAAACTACACTACATGAAGGCAAAAACATTTTGTTTTTTAATGTCAATGACGTATTTGTGTGCATGTGTGTGTGTGTGTGTGCACGTGCACGCACACATGTCTGTGTGTAAAGTTCACCAGCAGTCAGCAGTGTAGGATTTACTCACTCGAAAAAAAAACCCAGCCACCTGTCCAATGTTACACCGGAGGGAGCCTCGGAAATCTCAGTTCTCGACAGACCCTGTGTATGGGCTACCAGCTGCTGAACCAGAAGGCCAGACACGGTTAGAGACTTATAGGAGCAAAGCCACAACATGGATGGTCCCCCATCCCCCACCTCCACCACCTCAGATGGGGTTCTGGATCCATCCTTCCACCCCTGACAATAATTCATCATGCCGTCACGACATTGGGCAAAGGAAAGCAGAGGTTGTGTATCTCTGCTGTACAGCTGGCTCATAGAACATGCTTGGGCTTAAGGGGGGCATAATTAGAAGCTTTTTGTGCCCTGCACATTCTTGATCTGCATTTCATTACAGTCGATTTATCTCGACCAAATTCATTGATAACACATAGAATCAGGGTTGTGTGTATAAGACCAGTTGTGCTGCTGGGGAAAACAGTATGCTTGTTGTTGTGTAATTCCGGGACATTTTAAAATATACACCTTCACATACATCAGGATGACTGACATGCATTTTGCAAAAGATATGCAATGGAATGTGGTAAACAAACAGTATTGTCAACACACAATCAATACTTCATAATATTTTAATGCAAGAAAAAGTGTGCAAATAGCTATGCTACTACTGTATACATATAATATATAATTACATAATATTTTAATGCGAGAAAAAGTGTGCAAAGAGCTATGCGGCTACTGTATACATACAATATATAATTACTATTATAATTACACATACAGGTACTCCGCTGTCTGGGCAATTATTTAAATAAACCGATAGTAGGAATCATGTTAATTAGGATTAATTCTTCATACTGAGATTTGGCCAATTTTCCAACACTCATTTGTTCATAAATGCACATGCATACATACATAAAGTGTATACACTGCATGTGAGCATGCACAGTATGTGTACTGCATATCTGTGCATGTCGTGTAGTTGTACCTTCTCCAGCTTACACGCGTCTTCACGTCTTCAGCATCCTCCCAGCGGATGCATTACTTGGAACAAGATCTCCTGCGTGCGTTTGCACTGTGGTACGCCGAGCCCCATCACTCTGGCTCAAGCGACCTATCGGTGGGAGGGGGCGGGGTGCTTATCCCCCACACCCAGCAGGTGGCAGGACCCGTGGATGGCTCACCGACATTCCCAGTTGTTGTTGTCACTGAGACACAGTGCAGCCCCGAGACGCCGCCACCCTTCCCCCTGCCTGCTCTCCGCTCTGCTGCGTGTTGTGCTGTGTCTCATGCAGCACACCTTCGGTCCAAGCTGGGGTCCGTGGGGGGAGACTGAGGCGGTACGTCTGTTTCCTGTCCCCGGGAGACGAATGGGCATGGCAATTTCCCGCCCCCCCCCCCCCCCCCTGTCCCCTGTTCCCAGACATCCCCAGATGTTCCCAGACCTCATGCGGCCGGAGTGTCTGACAGGCCCGGGAGACACGGAGTCACAGCGTGATTAATCACTTCGCACACACATATATAGAGACAGCTCCTGGCCACAGTGTAAGGCGGGCATAGCAAGGCGCAGCAAAACAAAGTACAGCGCGGGGAGCAGAATCGCTGAGAGCACCACTTATTCACTCTGATGGAAAACATTGCGCGCCGCGTAAAGGGATGGTTGCAAACACGTGTGGCGTGCGTTCTGACCTGTGCAGACACAACAGGGGAGATGCACAGAGACACGAGAGCGTTCTAATGGGTTCTGACAACGTCGGGTAGATCTCGGCGGTGTAAAGCTTCTTTTTTGTTTGCATTCACTTGATGGAACTCGTGCTACCGCCGCCCCTACAAATGCATGTGGGTGGTGTAAGATGTCACTCCACCTAAACGGGCAGTCTGCGGTCACGGGGGATGAGAGCTGTGGAAAGTTCCTCTTGTACGCCGTACAAGGATGCGTCTTTTATAGCGACATATGGCTACGGCAGGAGCCGGGTGACATCAAGGAAAGCTCGCATGTAGACAGAAAGATAACCGTGACATGGTCAGTGAGCCTTATTTGTACATTCCCATTTATGGAGACTGCCTCTCATTAACCTTGAGAATAGAAAGGTGATCTTTAGGAGCTTTTCAACTTACTGTATATGGAAATACCTCCAGAGGCAGGGAGGATAACACTCATTTCGTACACAGTCTCTATTATTAGGAGGATTGAAAGTGGAGTGAAATCCTCTTGAGGACGTTGCATACCTTCAAAGCAACCTAATGCTTTGCTGTATTGAGTTGACAAAACAAACAAGTTGCCGAGAAGATCACTGTCTTTAATTGACAGCTGGGTGATCGCTCATTATTCTGTTATTGGGTTATGGAAATGACAAGTAAGGGTTACGATTTACCGGGCACAGAACGATTCCCACATCTGTCTTCATGGCAGAATGATTCAAATGCAAATGTACCCTGGCGCAGGAAAGCATTCTCAGTCTCATCCTTCCCTTCTCATCTCCCAGGGGCTCTAAATGTAGTCCAGCCTATGGGGGCTATAGAAACACAAACAAACAAAAAAACATTCAGCAAGCTAACTGTCCTGTCAGTTGACAGTCAGTTTAAGTGGGAGAAATGTTTTGATAAAGCAAAGGTCACTTCTGCTTAGTAATAGACAGGATGAGTGAAGTAGAAGAACGGTAGCTGGCAGGGTAAAACAAACAAAAAAGGTGAAACCACAGGGAGAAGGAAAAAGATATACGGAGAATACACAGCATCTACAGTATTTTATCCGACATTTGGTATGTCCTCGGAGCAATGACTGGGCATATACAGCTACGTTTGTTTCCTTTATCAGCTCTCTTTGGGATCTGTTCAGTAGAGCCAGATCGATCTTATGCTAGGCTATTCGGCCCCTGCCAGGAAGTGTGTTTTAAGGGGGGCGAGAGGCTTCGCTTCCATTGTCATCCTTCTTATCTTAGCCACACTCCAGCTGTCTAATCAACCAGCGAGCCACATCCAGCCAGTTAAAGGGAACCCTGTTGACTGGTAGTGTGTGTTGCCCCAGATCCTCTCGCTACAGCTCGGGCGGCAGCTGGCCGATGCAGAGGGAGCAGTATCCGTTTAGTTTCCCCCCGCTGTCATAGCGGAGGTTAATGGAAGCTGAGACACGAAGCGCTTGAGGAAACAGAACGGCAGGATGCCTGCTTTCTCTGTGCACAAGCTCTCTCTCTCTCCCCCGTCACCTCTGCTGTATCGCAAATCTGGCGTCCCCCCCCCCCCTCCCCTCTCTCTCTCTCTCTGTTTGTCTTCATGTCTCGTCCGGTTTGACTCCGGGATTGAAATGCCCCGAGTCCATGCTACTTTCTGTCTCCGACTGAGGAACTGTAGCAGCAGCGGAACAGAACAGCAGGCAGACAACAGTAGAAGCACAGTCATGCGGCTTCATGCCATAAAATACATGGAAGACGATGGAGGAGATGCAGTAATTAGAGTGTGAATATGTGTGTGTGTTTCTGTGTGTGTGTATATATATATATATGCATGCACACGTGCCCAAGTGTGTGTCTTTCACTGTGTATACAGTGGGGGTGGCAGAACTTATTTAGTTAATCATCCTTTGATGAACATGCCATAATCAGTTCCAGTTAGTATCACTGATGCACACAAGGCTCGTTTGCAGTGTTCCACAGCTCTATGATAAACTGATTCATTTCTATTTTTGCATCCGTTACAGCAGACACATTTCTCTGTTTCATAAGTTATGCCATGTGTATTGCATATACGGTACATGCTTCATTTGAGTTTTCATTTAATCTCGGTGAACTCACATCCTCGTGTTTGTGGTCATTTTTCCTCATTATCCAGATTATTCCAAACTGTAATTTTTTCTCTCTCACACAGACAGTTTTTCCAGCCCAGGGTATTATTTATTTCTGCTACACCTAATATTGCCAGAATACGTTAAACATTCAAAATCTGTACACAGAAAAAGAATGCAGCATCGTTTTGTAACAATGACAG
Source organism: Aphredoderus sayanus (assembly GCA_027564795.1). Taxonomy (NCBI): domain Eukaryota; kingdom Metazoa; phylum Chordata; class Actinopteri; order Percopsiformes; family Aphredoderidae; genus Aphredoderus; species Aphredoderus sayanus. The sequence continues at coordinate 8,784 of JAODUG010080214.1, forward strand.
GGCAACATGGGAGAATGTCATTTCTCATACTGCTGCACCCTAACACAAATTAGGAAAAACATTACAATTAGCAATTTCAGACTCACTAAACAATCACGTTTGATCTGATAATCCCATAACAACCCGAACCTAAACCTCAATCTAAAGAAAAATGTTTTATCAGAAGAACTTTTCTTGCATGCTAGTTTTACCTCAAAAATAACCAATTAGGGTAATTGAAATCCTTCAAAAGGTTACTATTTTAGACTACTTTGAAGTTTCAACAGTAGAAATACACCTTTGTTAATCTATTTCTCTCTGGGGGCTAACTACTAATTACATTGAAATAAAACAACGGTTTTTCACTCAGTGCACAACCTTCACACGACAGAGGCCGGATATTCCAATTTCTGACAGATTAATTCACATCCCACCTCATTAACGGTAGAAAACAGTTGGATTTATTGTTTTGTCTCTCACACCATCCTATCATGTTCCCCTTTCTCCTGTCTTTTGAGTGGCTACTGACGGTCTTTGAAGAAACCACAGGGGATGCTGTTCTCACTTGTGCACAATTAGAACGATTAAGAAGAAGATTGTGATGGCAATCTGTCTCCTGTAATTAGTTTAAATTGAATTGAGAAAAAAAAATATGTCTTTGTCTGATAAGTCAAGTCAAAGAATGCTAACTGAATTTTAACTGTTGCAATTGTAGCACAGATTTAGGGGGCGTGGCCTTTTCATGGCATTAGAACTAGGCAATGGTGATGCCTGAATAATAGTTTAGATTAATACATATAAACTTTATATTTTATGTTTTGATTCAGATTATTTGGATAGAGAGTGCTGTATGTAAAACATTTTTTGTTGTTACTCCAAATGAAATACTTTATGGCCACGAATAACCTTGTGGCTAGTTGTCTCTGTTCCATGCTTCAAATTCTATAAGTCAATGAAGAAAATTCAGGACAAATTCCCTTCCAGAAGAACAGCTAAAGAAGTGAAAGGTCACTGTTGAGCTCTATTCACATAGGCTACATTTGTTGCGAACATGTAAAGTGTGCAGAACCTACATTTTATAAGCCTAAATTCATGCCACCTGAAAGAGCTATACTACAGTACTGTAGGTGTCTCTAAATGGAAATGTACTGACATTATAAGCCTCCAAACCTCATGTCAAAGTGGTGTTGTTCAAATACTCTCAACTCTGGCCTTGGCTGGCCTAGAGACATGCACATCTAATACCATATGATTCAGATGCAGAATAACTTTGCAAGAACTTTTCAAAATCCAGAATATCACCCATGTAACAAGCACACACTGTACAAGCCAGAAAAATAGCGTACTTTTATTAACATATGCAAGCATGTTTACTCCTTAGCTCCGTATTATGACTGTAAATATGCATATTGATCTGCACTAGACTACTCATTCTCAATGACCAGAATGTGTCTCTAAAACTGAAATGTAATTACTAGAACCAAATTTGAATCATGAGAACTGAATGTGAATTAATGTTAATTTCGTCAGACGAAATTAGACTAAATATATTTGTCAGTTACCTTTTTCCCTGACTAAAACGAGGCGATGACGAGACGGCGACTGTGTCCGTAACCCTTGCGATGTCCTCTGGGTCAAAATGACCCAAATCACTAGCTCTTTGTGTCTAGTTAGGCTATGATGTGCACTGCTGCCACAACAAGATGTGTGTTTGAAACCCGAGGACAACAGGAAGGGTAAAAGGCACAAGAAAACAAAATAAATACATAAAGAAATAATTAATAAATAAATAAATACACACAGCAATGCCAATTGAAAAATACACAAATCATACACAATCAGATGGCGCCGCCGTGTGGCTAAATACGAGATTCCTGAGTACATCACGAGGGTTAAACAGACTGTGACAATTAACATGCACTACTGTTCGACATTAAAATATAATTCATAAAATAAAAACTAATAAAAATCTCTTTTGCCAGTAGCCTACAATGATGAGACAATATTACATGCAAAATAGTTTCTAAATGATTATTCAAACAGGGTGCGTTCATCCAGTTTTCCTTCCTGTGCTGACGCACATGGTACAGGTGCACATCTGCACGAGGTTACTCCATGGTGCGTGTGCAGCCAGGATGCGAACGCTGATGATGCACAGTGCACACGATATGAGACGGACACAAAGGCTAACTAGCCGGGAAAGTAGGTCGGTAAGTTAACGTCTTGTTTGCAATAAACATGACAACTAACACTCTGAAGTCCTTAAAAATATAGAATTTGGCCACCCGGCCACCAGTTTTGGAAGCAGGCTTGAATTCCGGTGCCTGTGACACTAACCCTTAATGAAAGGAGTAGAAAGGATTACTTTTTCTGCAGTTTGTTATAGGAAGACATCATTGTTTCTTTGCATGGGAGGCACTTCTGCACAGTTAATTTGCAGTATAACAGCGTCTTTCAAAGTGTGTTAGGTGCAGAAATCAATCCTTTCTATTGTCTTTAAAGACACAAATAGTCTTACTCTATGAAGAGCAGCGAAACAAGAAATGGGGGGCTGTAGGAGCCCTGTTTGTGTTTTTTATCATTTGTAATATAACCTGTCCGACTCCTCTTGTGTTCTGCTGAGCCACGCCTCGCACCCTCCACAGGTGCAGCGGAGGTGCACTGATAAATAGAGGTGCATGGCGGAGAGGGCGGGACAGCACACAGTTGTTGACCTCAGACTGCACACATTAGACAGACAAACAATTGTACATATTTACCAGTTACATGTTTTTGTGTCTAAACATCATACATTTACCAATCCTGATTTCATTTGATTCATGTGGCAGCACTTGCGAGTCAGACAAAGCAACACACCGCTCTCCCGAAGTGGTAAATTGTCTAGGAGTTGGAGGAGAAGGTCACCTTTTTCCACTACGGGGGCAGATATTGGCAGGGAGACAGTTTTCTGCACTACCTCTGAGTCACTTGCACAGCGGCAATACTTCCCATTATGGTCGCAGTGGCTGCCTCCTTGCAGTCACTCAAAGATTGGTGTCCTTGTTAACAAGCAGTGACTCACATTTCGCCATTGAAGCAATTTACAGACCGACAGGTTAATCTGTAGCTGGCGTTCGCCTCCACCTGTGCTATGTGGTGGCTCCAAAGGCTCAGCCTAACAGGCCCAGTGTGGTCCGACCAGTTAAAGGTGCTAACCATAATTAGCTCGCCTCTGACTTCTACCTCCATCGGGTCCTTCACCACGGTAACACGGAGCTCCATATATGGCACCTGAACAGAGACAAACAGCACATCAACCATTAGGACCATTAGTCTTATGTATTCTTATGTGAATGTGATGCCTCACATGGCCATGCTCTTATTGCAAAGACGGGTCAGGTCAGCCGTCAGACGTTGTCCTTCGACCTCTGGATTTCACGGCCAAAAATCTGCCTCTGGAACAATAAACTTTGTTTGATGGTTGCGCAGGATGTTGAAGCTGTCCTTGTTGGGCTAGGCAAAAGAAAACACAGTTTTCACACCAGACACAGTTTGCTAAAACACTGCAGCAAAAGTAAAGAGCCAATCTGGGCTTTTTGTGGAGCATTTAGTGTATTTGATTCAGCTCAAATCAAAAACAATGGGTGCTCTTGCATTGCTGTTCACCAACAGTTCCTGTTAACTAAATGAAATGTTTTGATTGCAATGCACCAATAGATTAAATAAATTCCCAGTAATCAACACGCATTAGCAATGTAGACAAACTAAATCAACCAAACATGCTGTGGCTAAGTGAAAAAATGAGAACCTAAATGTATTGTGTGTAATGTAATGAGTACAGTATTCAGGCAGATGTATTGTTTTCTTTGGCAGCTGTTGGACCATTTAATGCTACACCACGATCGAAGGCTGAATGTGTTGATTGTCTAATACTGTAACCCTCATGATGTCCTCTGGGTCAAATTGACCCAAATCACTAGCTCTTTGTGGCAGATAGAAGGCGCTAAACCTA
>JAODUG010080235.1:175-12751 GCA_027564795.1 Aphredoderus sayanus
CAGAAGGATGTGAGACACAGTCTGGAGACACAGAAGGATGTGAGACACAGTCTGGAGACACAGAAGGATGTGAGACACAGTCTGGAGACACAGAAGGATGTGAGACAGTCTGGAGACACAGAAGGATGGACAGAAGGATGTGAGACACAGCCCACCACAGCCTTAGGAATATTAATGGAAAAAAAGGTAAGCAAGATAAGATACGCTACAATAAAATAAGATTGATAGGAAAAATACAATGTGGTATGAGAAAATAAGGTAAAGTAGGATAAGATAGAATACTGTACTGTGCTGTGTGGTGCTGTATGGTGAAGGTAAGTAAATATATGATACTACCAAGTAAAAAAATAAGAATATGAAGTTAAGGTAAATTAAAATATGGTTAGTGCAGACATGTGTAAAGCCCCTTACCCCTGCACTCAGCAGTTGCTTTATCATAGTAGGTGCTGTTGGTGGGACACTGGGGCAGGCATTCCCCGTTGTACCGGACAGCTTTCGGGTTTCGACACGCATTGCAGTCGTCAGAGTCCGGCCCATCGCACGAGGCACAGTCGGCGTGGCAACGCACGCATTCACTTTGCCCGCCGGCGAAATAGCCGGCAGGACAATCATCCACGCATTTGTCCTCGTGCACAAAGAAGTAGTCTGCACACTCTGGCATAAAGAGGACAAATAAATGGGGAGATTGTTTTTTGGCTTTGCCACTAAACAGAGAACAGAAGGACTCTAACTTGGTCTGTGTGTGAATAAGAAACTAAATATTCAAATTCCAGTGTTTCTCACACCCTACTATAACTGAATTCATAGGTCATTTAGCAGACACTGCCCTCTATAGGCAAAATCCCAACACTTAACATGATGTGCTGTGATTCAATGCTCCCCATATCTCATCCATTACATGCTCAGCCTAGAACATTCTATTTTCTAAATGGTAAATGGACTGCATTTATATACTGCCATTCAAAGCGCTGCACAGTACTGCCTCACATTCACCCATTCGCACACTGCTAGTGGTGTCTGCCATGCAAGGCGCCATCCGACCACGGGGAGCAGTTCGGGTTACGGTGTCTTGCTCAAGGACACCTCCACATTTAGCCAGGAGTTGGTTCGACACCCCCTCTACCCCCAACTACACAACTTACAATGGGTAGCTCTCCGCGCCCTGCTCTTACCCTGACACAGGCCGTCGCTGGTGCACGCTTTGCAGTCGGGCGGGCAGCGCAGGCACTCTGCCCCGTCGGCGTGGTAACCATCCGGGCAGCTGGCCAGGCAGGCGTGCTCCAGGAGCAGGTGGGGGCTCTCGCAGCTCAGGCAGCGCGACACGCTGTCCTGGCAGGAGGCACACCCCGGGGCACAGGCCTGGCACTGGCCGTCGTGAGGAAAGCCTCTGCGACACAGAGAGGGAGCAGGGAGAGGAGGAAGGAGGTGAAGGAAGTGGAAGTAGAGGGGCAGATACTTGGAAGTGATAATCAAACCTGCTTCCATGGCTGGATTTACCCAACAGAGTAAATCCAATGTAAATGCAAACAACAAACAAGGGCCCCTGCTTCGAGGGGCGGGAAGGGGCGGGAATCCAATCACATAAATTGTTCTGCCCCCCCCCCCCCCCCGCCCCCTACCCTTCACCCCCAAAGACCAAAGGGCGCCAGCGCTGCTGCCCATTGTTCCCAGTCAGTGTCAGGCCCTGCCTGCTGTAAGCCTCCTAACCCTTCTAGCATGTTCACCAGTTTGTCTCAAGGCGCCTGCCTGTCAATCTCCTGCGGCGCGTTGCAAACTACATAGGAACATTGTTGTTCCTCACTTCGTTTCGCTGAGGCGAGGGTTGCATTTGTGCATTCTTTTGGGCGTGTGTGTGTGTGTAGGGGGGGGGGGGGGACACACACACACACAATAACACAGATGATGGAGCAAAATGGACAGCGCAGGTGACTGTGGTCCAACTGACCTCTGGCAGGACACCACACACACTCCTCCCTGCAGGAACAGCTGTGTGTGCCCACCGCTGCGGCACTGCTGACACTGCCGGGCGTCCTGGCACAGAACACACCCCGGCAGGCAGTCTTCACACCGGGCGGTCGTGCGATTGGCAAAGGCACCGGGAGGACACCGGGACACGCAGGACTGATGGGCCGTCAGGAAGTGGCCTGAGGACAGGAAACACTCGCATCAGTATGCTGCGTCTAACCCGCCCGCTGTCCTCGGGTTTCAAACACAGCAGCAGTGTTAGCGCCTTCTGCTGGCGCAACAAGGTAGTGCGTTGGGTCAGTTTGACCCGGAGGACAGCGGGAGGGTTAATGTGCGGGTCTGAGAGCACTAAGGACAAGTGGTGTGGTTTCAATATTTTATATATTATTGTATGTATCTATTGTATTTATCATAGTTAAAACATTTTGATATTTTACATGTTGCAGTTGTCCATGATTTGTAATTTAATTATATCGTATATAATCTTATGTAATGCTATTTAAAAAAGAAAGAAAAGGCATCACAAACGATTATAGTCACAGCACAAACTGTTTGAAATGTACTGGTTTATACCACTGGTGAAGCAAACATTACATTACTGTCAATAATGTCATCGTGTGTGTAAATGTTTCCCCGTTTGTGGTAAAACAAGTCATCAGCCTTCATTGTGTGGTTAGACCTTGGTGACATGTGAGGCAGTTGTCGATCCCTTGGTCGGAGCATGTCTTACAGGTTGAGTCACATTCCTCACAGACACCCTTAACTGGAGACAGAAATAACAGGAAACAGAAGCTAATAAAGAGACTGTTAAAAGAAGAGATTATGGTATACATGACATAGTGGCTGACATAGTTGTGGCCCTGGTTATGTACATAACTGATGTTTCTGGAGTCCTAAAAACCTACACAGCAAGCTGGAAGAAAGTCATGTGTTTACAATATACGGAATGGGCATTTCAGTTACTATCAATAAATATTTAATGTTAAAATCTACTGTAAAGCTAAAAGACTAAAAGACAAGTTGCCTCGTAAGACCTTTTGGGTGTGACAGTGTCTCACATTTCCAGATATGAGTCTAGACAGGACTGAAATGTTGCGGTAAAGTCCAAACCACAGTGGCTCTGACCAATCAGCGTCATTCTGGCAGCTACATGCCTAGTTTATCTGTGATGTTAACTGACAGTCAGTTCATCCAAGTAATTGACAAAAGTGTCTGTCCTTTTCTAAACAGTTTCAATGGATGGCTTCCCAGATGGTTGTGTGTAAGAAACCATCTGGCGCGTCAGGTTACATCCTGAGGTGCAGCTACAGTACCATTTGCAAACTGTTGTTCCGGGCAGTGGGCAGTGCGCAGGTTGTCCACGCATTCCCCAGCCCCCAGGGTGAAGCCCTCCTCGCAGGAGTCACAGTCGTCGTACCCTGGCCCTCCGCACGTACGACAAGCGCGGTGACACGGTTCACACTCCTGGCTCTCTTCATCCACAAAGAAGCCCTCCTTACAGTGTTCCACGCACATTCCATCTAGGAGTAGACACACACACGCACGCACAAAGACTACTGTTACAATCGACAATTTCCACCTACTTTCTACATTTCTATGGTTCGCTGGCAGCAAGACTTTTTAAACTGCCACTCGCAGATCCCAGTCCCAGTGTGTAGATTAATGATGAACGGCAGCTTGAATACCTGTCTATATACATCAGAAGGGCTACTGAACACCCTTTAGAAGCTATAAGTGCTTGCTATAAGCTTGCTAAGTGTTAGTAGTAACCGGTTTAGTAATCGGTTTAGCCAGAAATGTCCTATTATAAAGAAGGGAAACACCTTCACAATCCTTCATAGGAACTATAATTGAAACAATATCAATTCTAACTTTGTCTCGACAGGGTCAAAATTATAAAGAAAATTGTGGTTTGGTTAAGGTTAGTGTACTTATTTAGTCTGCAGTAATTGTTTTAGTCCTGTATCTTTTTCCCCAACTGGGGTTGGATGTGTACAGTTTGATTTCCCTGTGTCAGCTAAATAAACCAGGCAAAGTTCTTACCTGATATGTAAAACCCTTCTTCACACCAGTAGCACTGGTACTGGTCACAGTTCACACATTTTGAGTCCTCGCATTTATGACACATGGTCTTATTCACACTGTAGGTGCCATCGGGGCAGGACCGATGACATTCTGTATCCAACCTGAGAGGGAGATGGGAAAGGGGGGGGGGGGGTGTGGGGGAGAAGATAATGTGAGAGAGAGATGTAGGTAGGACACCCTAAATATATATGACTACCTGTAGCACTGAAAGGTGGCCCTGTTTATTCTAAACAGGCCTAAGTAGAAAATAACAATGACTAAGGTATGACTAAATGACTAAATCACACACACACTATTTCTTTTTAGTTCTTTTTTTATCCCCATTTCACCAAAACATAACTTTTTATATAAATCATCCTGCAAAATATTAATTTATCAGGAAATTCTGTGATGTTATTTGGTGACGACATGAGACTTACTGGTAGTAACCATCTTCACAGCTGAGGCAGATAGTTCCTTGTTTATGATAGCGCTGATCCCCTTTAGTGGGAAGGAACATTAAAAAAGCGAACATCGAGTAAGTGGTATGATAGGGGATTGTAGGCTTCCTGAGCAATAACCAGACACATTTATGATTGTCTACTACATCCTGAACATGAAAATAAGCAACAGTCAAATTTGGTCTCACTGTACCTAACTGTGTTAGGGATACCTAGGCTGTAAAACCCCTACAAGCCTTGTGATGTCTTTAGTTAGAATAAAGGGAGTGAGTTCACTGATCCTTTAAACTGTCATATGTGTTTCATTTTCATGGCACTTTGCATTGACACCAGCAGGTGGCGATCTTATACTACGGGATGAACATTCTGGCAAGCATCTTTGACTGACACAAAGAAGTCGATCACTGTGCAACTCACATATTACACAATTCTGTATTATTATGAATATTTATTAATATAAAATACATATCACATAAACCCCCTGCTTTTATATTTCTCATAAAGTATATATTTAAAAAATTATAACTATACCCTACATGATATGTGTGTGTGTGTGTGTGTGTGTGTGTGTGTGTGTGTGCGCGTGTGTGCACTATGTGCACGTGCAGTGACGAAGTTAATTTCCCTTCCAGCCTAATTACATTGTGCTGTCAATCAAAGCCATTCAAATGCCACCCATTAGTCCAAGACTGTCAAAACATCCTCAAGGACAGAGAGACATACAGTGTGACAGAGAGAGCGAGAGAGAGAGGTGTCTCCAACAATGGTGTCTCCCCAGCACACACAAACCACCTTCATCTCTCACTCTACCAGCTCATTTGTCTCTGCCTCTATGTTCAGGTCCTCCGGTACTCACAGCTTAACACTGCGCTGGTTTGCACTTCATTACAGACTCACAGACAAGCCACTACCTGCAACAGCAATTAGCCACAGAGAGAGAAAGGAAGAGAGAGAGACAGAAGGTATGACACACGAGAGCGAGGAGCCAGATATCAAGCCAATGTAAACCTCATCTTAAGGAATCTCAACTTCAGCTGTTTCACATAGGAATGCACAGTCACACAAACACACAATAAGGCCCTTTCCTGTAGAAGACACGCCTTAGGGCGTGATTTACTATGTTTCTCTGACTGGTGATACCACTTGTAAAATAAAGGCAGCTTAGCCTTAATAGGCCTTAAAGGTGGAGTCAGGTATTGTGGAGAGAAAACAAAAAAAAAAACCTTTACCTTCAATGGCATAAGATGCTCCCTTAGAAGCCCCACCATCCCCTTCCCCAACTTGGACATGCATTTCCAAGACTGGGATAGTGTTGTGTGGAGTGGTCAGCACCACTTTGTTTGTGTTCCCATTACAGACCCAGAGCTGTGTAATAACACCATTACTGTATATGTTTTCAGCACGGACACAGAACAGACAGCTAGTGGACCATGAGATATTTCAAGAATGTGACAATTAACTACAATCGCATTGTCCAGTTGTCCATGGCTCCTGATCATCTCCATCTTAAAAGGTAAAGCAAGTCATTCTCAAGAATGCTTGCTAACTTCAGACTCAAATCAAAAACAAAAACAACTCTCTCTTCAATACCATAGGGTGATCCCACAGAAGCGCCGCCTCACAAATTGGAAAAGCATTGCGAAGGCTAGGGCACTGTCGTGAGCGGCGTTTTCCACTTTGTTTGTGTTCCTATTTACGGAGCCAGGGCTGTGATTTACAGAGCATGGGCTGATTGGGTGAATTTGACAAGAAAGTGCACATCCCAATGGGAGAAGCACAAGACAATAAACTAACATTTCTAATATAGTTGAAACTCAAGGAGTACACTCCTCTCTACTCCTCCCAACATGACTCCCCTATGTTGGCACTGTTCTCTACCCCTCCGGCTGCAAGCCAACAGCACTGTTGGGGACATCTTTTGTGTTTCACACCTTTAAATGGCTCTGTCTATACGCTGCCATGACAGCACCGGGGAGATATTCCGCCCCGGGAGGGTGGAGCAGCTGGTAGCGGCCTGGTTCCCAGCCCCGGGTTCTCCTCAGTTCTTCAGAGCCAGCAGCCAGTCTCCTAGTATGCCCCTTCCCTCACCCACCCTCTTAAGTCAAGATTGTGAATATAGCCTTTAATCACATGACAGTCTTATAAGGGCAGGCCCACATTTCACATGGAAACAAGTGACGCCCCCTTAACATGTTCCTCTCACCGGGCAAGAAAAATCCACGTGGGTAAATAAAAAGCAAAGAAAGAAAAAACACGCTCCCAGGACAGTTAGGACCCTCTCCCTGTGTAGAAGTGTGCGAGAGATGGTAAGAGCACAATACACGCATGGGGGAAGGAGGGACTTGGGAGAGGTGGGTAGGCCTGCATATATATATATATAGGGACGCTGCCTTTCATCAACGAGAACATTGATTTAGCTCACACTGACGTTCGCACGCACATACACACACACACACAAAGACATAAAAGCACACTGATTCACAGAGACGGACGGGTTTCATCGCCACAGCAGTTGCTCACCCCCCCGTAAACTGTAGCCCGCGGCGTCGCTTCCAGGGCAACCCGTCTGAAAGATGCCACCTAATCTGCTGACTGGCTGTTTACTTTCAGGGTTATGAATACTGAGCGAGACCAAGAATGCATATTAACACATAACGCTATGCAAGCTTCCTGCCATAGCACAATAACACCATCTTATTGTGTGCTGGTGAATATTATTACATTTATATTATTACCACTATATTATTGCCGCTATATATTTATCGCTATATAGTTACCACTACTGTCTGCAAAGTGAGGTTGTGATGGTTCTAGCCCACATCTTGACATATCAGCTCAAATGTATACAAATGAAGTGCAAAACTGGCGGTTTTTACGCTTAACACCCTTATCATCACACAGGAATGCTAACAAACAGAAACAAGTCTGCACTAAAGCCCAGTCTGTAGTAGGACTATGACGACATGTATTTACAATTTGTCTTCGCCAACATGATCAGAGTTGTTTACACTCCTTTGTCAACCTGAAATGAGCCAAACCAAGATATTCATAGCTGTCCACCTGCCCCAGGCATGCTGTATATTAATATTGCTTTCATACATTCATATTGGGTGAATGTATTCATTTCCCATCCAACAATATGAATGGGTGCGATATGTATTCATTTCAAAAATAAAGTTTGAATATCGAATGGAAATGGAGATAAGATACAATGGTGGATTCAAACAGTGCTCATAGCCCAGAACTGTAAACAAATAATCGCATTTTTTATCATAGCCCAAATGTTTCTATAGCTAGCCAATCGTGACCCAGATACAGCGAACTGAATTAAGTACAGAAAACAGAAAAGGGGGGAGGGGGGGTGGTGGTGCTGACATGAGTTTTAGCAGATTGGCGGAGAGGAAAAACAGAAAGAGAGAGAGAGTGCTAGCCAACTCACCCTGTTGGCATTTCCTACACCCCTCCTCACAGAGTAGACAGTCCTCGCGGCTTGAATCCAGCAGCTCACCTGATGAACACAGGGATGGTGGATGAAGGAGAGAGAGAATGTGTGAGATATTAATTAGCATATGAACATGTGGCTTTTCATCTGTGTGTTTGCTGTTACTAGATATTGTAAGGCTCTTTGCAGTGGACAGATCCTATCCTACATGATGGCACACCACTTGTTAGAGGTGTGAGTTCAGACTCCCTCATTCACGCTGTTTGACGACCTGTTGAGGCCTGTGAGCCACATATGATAAGAATTTCCTGTGATCTTGCCCCAGTCCATGCACGTACACACACACACACACACACACACACGCCGCACTCTCTCCTCGAACGCTCTGATGTGGCACAGCTCTCATTTGCAGTTCCTACAGGAATGCAATCCCTCACTAATGATTCTTGGTTAGATGGGATTCCACTCATTTGGTCTTGGTTAGTTAGTTAGGTAGTTGGGTAGACTGAGGGACAGATACCTTCCCCACACTCCAAGCGGACACATTGTCCGGCTCTCAGGTGGTGGGCGGGGCTACAGCGGACACAGGTACTGGCGCCCGTGCAGACCGTGCAATTGGCAGGACAGGGCTCACACTGTCTCCTCCAAGAATGGAAGAAGCCTTCAGGGCAGATATCGCGGCACTCCCCCTGGTACAGGTATCGGTCCACGCCAAACTTATCTTGGGGGTGGGGGGGGAGACAAGGTGTGGGGAGACAGAGATAAGGTGGGGAGTTAAGGAGCATATTAAGTAGCAGGTTAAGGGTTGTCGTTTGTTCCCATGTGAAATGTGGGCCTCTGCAGACCTTTGAGATTAAGGGCTATGTAACTAAAACTGACTAGAATACACCAACCACACATATACACAGTGACCCTCCAATCAAAGGCATTTCTCTTCCATGCAGATCAGCATAACTTGATCATCCCAATGTTCAAATCACACACAGGAATTGTAGCCTATACAGAAAAATATCTACTAAGCAATATTTTAGACAAAAATAGATTTGATCTAAACAAAAATTTATATAATGGATATTATCTTAAATATTTCAGACTGAGTACACTCACAATAGAGATTTTTTAAAGTTTTCCTAATAAGTTATTTTATTCTGCATAGCATAGGTCTCCCTGCTATAGAGTTTGCCACGATAATGTTAGCATTGCCCTAAATGTACAGTAGCAGCTACATCTATGTTAGTATGTGTCAGTAAAAACTGTTTTCGAGGGAGGGATAGATTTCTTTGGGGTAAAACTCATGGAATGTATGCCTCTCCTGAGTGCAGTGGCTCACATTCTTCTCTCCTCCTATTCAGATCAGTGTTGGCCACCACACTGTTCTGGAAAGTTTCAAACAGTAAGCTGCAACAGAAGTCTGGGGTTCTATATACTCAATGAAGGAGAGTACATTTAACATCCAAGACCTGTAGTATAATAAAAAAAGCCCACAATTTCCACAGTAGAAGGTAATAAATATCAAAAAGGAATATGCTAGCATGGCAACAGGGTGCCAACCTGTCTTCACATCTGTTAGAGGTTAGTTAGGCTCTTGCTGTGATGTTTAAACACAGTCAGAGGTACAGGCAGACATGTTTAGATTTCCATCAGTAGAAGTATTGAAAGCATTCCTGTAAAGAGTCTGGACACATGCACACACAATGCACCTGCACATAGTGCAGTGCACCAAGCAAGCTCTCTGTTTTGCGCGTGCACACACACACAATAATACGTAAGAATATAATGAACAATAACAAATAAACCAAGAACAACAACACTACAAGGCATAGGTCCAGTTGTATACAGACCTTGTTATTTTTTCTTTAATATGTTCCAGTGTCTTCTATCACAGCTCTGTCATATCATTTTTATTTATCTTGAGGGTGTAAAATATATAAAAAAAACAATTTATATATATATATATATATATATACACACACACATACAGTACACACTATATAGCTTACAGTGGTTGTGTGTATGTGTGTGTTTTTGTGTCCATTTAAAGACTGTCAGGGAGGTGTGGCTCTTTTGATAGAGCAATGACACAGGGTATTATTATGTCTCAGTTAGCCCTAGACAGACCAGGAGTTAAATGGAACCACATTTGGAAAGACGCAGTCAAACAAACTCATGGCTAATTGAGATTTTCTGTGCACACGTGAGTTTGTGTATAAGGGGGGAAATCTGGCTATAATCTTCTTGTTGGCAGCCCGGTGTGTTTGCACGTGCGCGTAATAGAATCTTCCTTGTGTAAATACGTTCATCCCTGAGCCATAATACTGTCTGCGACACTTTGGTAAACAGTCATTACCAGCGTGATCCTTTCGATAATTATTGAATCCTGGGTGCTTGTCATGTTTGAGAGCTTAATAGGTTATTTCAAGCAGCTGGTAGAGGTGTCTAAAGAAAAAACCTTCCTTAAAAGCTATTTTCATTTTTGGAAAAGGCGTAATTATTGTTACGGATTAAGCTCTCAGCGGGAGTAAAACTGTTTATACAGTATTAGCACAACACAAGCCACATGTTTTTAAGGGACAGATCAGCCCTTAAACTCACCTGGCATCTCTTGACAAACCAGTAGATCGGTCGGACTAAGGGCCCCTGACTAACGTGGGCTCCAATGCCCCATTGCATTACCTTGGTTACTTGTAGAATGTACTATGCCATATACATGCTTCTGTGACCTCTGTTCAACTTAAGAGTGACTGAATTGTCTTTCAACAGGTTTTGATAGTCCTCCTTTAGACATTTATATAACGCCAACTGGTGCAGTTCTTGCACATCCACATCACGTCTCTATAGTGACATACTGTACTTCAGGCTCCCAATTTTGCACTGCATTCCATTAAAATTGTATATTTAATGCTGAAGCGATACGATTTCACATTTTGCTCTACCTTTGTCACACGAGGTGCAGCTGCTGGGTCCTTCATCGTTACACTCCTGGCAGGTGTGGTGGCAGCGATGGCACTGCCTGTCCATGGCATAGCGCCCTCCCCGGCAACGGATGTCACACTGGCCCTCGTCAAAGAACCTGTAGACAAGGATTGGTGGCAATTATAGTGCGTCTACCAACATTCTCTTTCAGAAAACCCATGTTAGTGTCCCAGTGACATGCTAGAACATAACTGGATTAAAAGATTAGCAGTTTTATGAATGTGCCGTGCATTTTGTACCATGCTAGTTTCAAACAAAACTATTAGTAACAACACAACTACGCCGTTAAGATGGGAGTCAGTGGTGCTGGAGAAAGATTGTTATTTCAACTCGATCAAACCAAAAACACACCTAACCCTTCACTTCCTCCAAATTTAACAGACGTTGCCAATGCTAGTTTTGTGTGGTGCAGCCTGCACCACTTTGCGTGTGTTCCCATTTACAGAGCCAGAGCTGTGTAGAAACCCTGTGTTGTTGTTTCAGCACGCACAGAGAAAGGACAGCTATCTAAAACGTGCATTACTATCGCTAACTACACCTTAGAGAGGCATAATTGCGTGCTGCGTCTCTCTGATCGCAACACACGCAGTTCATTCTCACCGTGTTGGCGGGCAGCTGGTGCAATCTTCTCTCTCCGGACCCGCACACTGATGACACGTCGCGTCACACAAGTGACATTTTTGATGCTTGCTCATATACTCTCCTGTGAAAGAGATGGGGCCAGGGAACAAGGCTTAATGTCACCTCACACTAAACACGGTACACCATATAGTTTCGCAGAGCCAGCATATAGCTCTGTGTTCAGCACGGAGTTGCTGATGTGACAGAATAGGCTGAGAATAGGGTCACCTCTGGGTCTTGCAAGTAGCAAGATGAGATTTTGTTCTTTTTCACTTATTCGCTGATTTATTTTACGGTTTCATTCAAATGTATATATTATTGTATTTAAAGGGATACTTCTCAGCTTGTGCATGGAAATGCCCGTGTGGTTGAGACTTGGGTTTGACAGTGCATGACTGTCTCAAAGGCTCTTTAATTATACCTAAAGCCTCAACTAAAACGCACGGTGAAGCGTCCTTTCAATATTATGGCCCGCATTTGTGGAATTCCCTTCCTGAGGACCCGAGGGCAGCTGGAAATGTTGACATGTTTAAAGCTAAACTAAAGACCTACCTATTTAACCAGGCTTTTAACTGAACTCTATGGACTGTACTAATTATATTATATTTATTAGTTCATTTATTTTAAATGTCATATTTTCTTACTATTTTTTAAACCTGTATTTATTTATTTAATTATTATTATTATTTAATTTTTTTAAAGAATTTTTAATACAGTGCTCTGCTTCTAGTGTTTTCCCACAGTAGATTTGTGTGTTATGCTACGTGTGTGGAGGTGGTGGCACTTTGGATGGACATTCGGGGCGGGGGGTTGGGTTTGAGTATCTGGGGTTTCGTCTTGGCCATCCTTGAGGACTGGGGCTTGGGGTCTTGGGCTCCTTCTCTGGTGCTTCTGTTTTGGTCAGAGCATGGAAATCGGGATGGGGGTATTGGTTTGGGCAGTGATGTGCTCCGGATCACCAGCCATGTGGTTTTGGGGGTGGGTCATTGGGCACTGGTATAGTGTGGGTTGGGTGGGTGGATTATCTTTCCCCAGTTGAACGTTCTGGTA
>JAODUG010080246.1:0-12751 GCA_027564795.1 Aphredoderus sayanus
AAATGACCTAAGATCTCCACACAGCAGGGGAGTGGCTCTGTATGTCGGGGCTTCACACCTCCCTTGCATCACCCCCTAACTGTTTACCCAGATGTTCCCATGAACCCCCAAGGCATAACACCTAATCAAGGTTCTTAAAGATAAGGCTAGCCAATCAAACCCAGGAGCTGACAATAGCCAAGTCCGCCTTCACCCTCCCCTTTGACCCCCATATAAAACATGATGTGGCCTATTTGGGGCTCTCGGTGGTATGTTCCTGGCTGGGTCTTTTATCTGTCTGTCTTTTACCTTGCTAGAATTTCTACCTTGTCTTGTCAATATACCGTGGTGTGGTCTGATATTGGTAATACTTCTATGATATGCTGATACTTACTTATTTTGTTAAGCTTCATATTACAATTTAAAGGTTGATACATTTTTGTACATTATTTTTGATATTATTCCCTTGATAAATTATCCTTCAATTATTCAATAAACAATCTGTGACAACTTCATTGGAGTTTTGGATACGTATTCTACAGCATCATCTACGTTAAGTTTTTTAGGATCTGCCCGTTATATTGAAGTTTCTAAGTCGCTTTTCTGCTTACAGCTGGTGTACTCTCCTCTCTGTTCCAACTCTCTCTCTGCCCTGTTAGCCATTGCCCATGTGGCTGAAGTATCGTGCATTTTAATGCTTTTCAGAAATGAGCATATTTAGAAAAAGTATTAATTCATTTATTATAATCATAGGTTTCTCAGTTCCCTATGTGTAGAAGAACACATCTAAAATGTTGGATGGTGCCCTGAGATTTCATAATAAAATAAGAATAGTGAAAAATACAAATTATTAAATGTTTTGTCCAAAAATTGATTCAGTCATTGTATTAATTGTCTTCAACGGTGGACAAAACAGTTGATGTGCCAGGCGCATGATTAAAAAAAGTTTTACTTACTCTCTTAATTATTCATGTGTGTGTATTGGGCGTAACATACATTAAGACAATCTCCCTCCCATTCCCTTTAAATACCCAGGCGCGCACCATGGCGGATTGCTATAATACCGGCGTGCTTGTGAAAGCGCGCAAACCGACCATCTACGGCAAGATTATACCAAGATCCCTAAAATAGTTTGATTAGGCTACACACTATTATTTAGGGCCTGAGCACCGAAGGTTGCAAAGACCCTATTGGATCCCAATAGGGTCCAATAAGGAAGCGGTCTCGCATATGGGTGTGACAAAATGGCTTGCTAACGTCAGTGTTAGCATAGTTCAGTAGCTTCAGTGTACATGATGCACCAAACTTTCCAAGTTTGATAACAGTCCCGCCCTGAAGACATCAATATACCATTATTCACTCAAAGAAATTTTTTTCTGCTGTGACATACTGCTCCTATCTCTCACACCATTACGCCCGTCGGGGTGTGCCATGGATGCAGCACTGAATTGTCAGGAGTTTTAGACGCTGAGCGATGGAGAAAAGTTGAAATTCCTGTCGCCAGTAGGTGGCGCAATGACTATAACCCCTTAATGACATATAGATTATCCAACGTGAAATTTGGTAGTCATTCCACCCTGTACAGTAAAGTTACAACAACTTTCAGTTCCACGGCGAAGGATGGACACGCCTTTAAATAAAATCTCACAAGCTTCAAAGCATCACATCATTTATGTCATGATGCTAGATGGGAATATATACATTTCATGTAAATCAAATAATAGTTTTCACACAAGGCTTATTTCCTGTTGCCAGTAGGTGGCACTATAAATATAACTCCTAAATTGACAGGTGGATGTGCAGAGGCCGAGGATCTTAACCATCATCAGAAATTTGGTAGTGATATGACAAGGTACATAGAAGTTACATGTACATGTGTTCAGGAACAGACCCTTATCAATCTATTAAAGTTTAGTTCAGATCTGACAATGTGCAGAGGAGCTACAAGAGTTTGATGTGTCATGGCGAAGGATTTGACTTTGCCACCAAGCCATGGACAGGCCGTTGAACGAAAACTCACAATGACCGTATCATGCCATAACCCATGTCTTGTGACTATTCTGATATAGTAATGAAAAGGATATGGGAAACTCTCTAGTAGCAGAAGCCCACAGCATAAAACCTGACATTTCCTGTCGCCAGTAGGTGGCGCTATAATTTTGAGTGAAATTTGGCATAGAATTGTCTTCAGGGCCGGAATATTGTCATAACTCGAAAGTTTGGTCCATATCTGAACATGTACCCCAAAGTTATAACAACTTCCTGTTTTACGGCGAGTCATTGATTTTTCAGGCCTCGCCACGGACACGCCCATCAGTGAAAACTCACCGTTTGTACAACTTTTAATCCACATAGTATTTACATGGCACAGAGCAAATTTGGAGCCGATCACATTCATTCCCTAGGAGGAGTTCATTAAAGTACAGAGCGTGCAAATCGCCAAAAATTGCCGACTTCCTGTTAGATTTAGGGAATGGCTCTAAGAACCTTTCCTGAGCGTCTGGATACAATACATAATCAACGGAATGTTTGTTCATGTAGGTAAAGCAGGGAGCGAGGGCTGCTTTGTTAAAAAGTCACTTCCTGTCGTCAGTAGGTGGCGCTATGACTATAACTCCTAAATTGACAAGTAGATGTGCTGAGGCCGAAACTATTAACCGCCATGAGAAATTTGGTAGTGGTATGAAAATGTACATTGAAGTTACAACAACTTCCTGTATTACGGCGAAGGATTGACACGCCTTTGAATGAAATTTCACAAGCTTTACAGCTTGGCATCAATAATGGAATAAAGCTAGAGTACATCATCAACATTTCATGTAAATCAAATAATTTATTTCAAAACATGCTTATTTCCTGTTGCTAGTAGGCGGCGCTATGACTATGGGTGAATATTGGCATATCATTGTGTTCAGGGCCGGACCCTTATCAATCTGTTAAAGTTTGGTTAAGATATGACAATGTACAGAGGAGCTACAAGAATTTGATGTGTCATGGTAAAGGATTTGACTTTGCCGCCAAGCCATGGACGCCAAGCCGTAGAACGAAAACTCACAATGACCGTATCATGCCATAACCCATGTCTTGTGACTATACTGAGATGTTAATGAAAAGGATATGCCAAACTGACTAGTAGCAGAACCATACAGCGTAAAACCTGACATTTCCTGTCGCCAGTAGGTGGCGCTATGACTATGAGTGCCATTTTATATATATATATAAATATTTAAGGAGGCACAATGTTAAGGCATAACCATCTGACTATTTCCAAATCTCTTCCTTTCCTAGGTTGCCCAGTGTCCTCTCTATCAAGCAAAGTAAACAACTCACTTTAAAAACAATAAGACAGAACACACTCCTAGTAGTCATGCTGGCCATGGGTTCAATCTAGTTCCAGTAGAAACATATTCTGATGTATCCTCATTTAAACATTTGCTGTTATGTGTAAATTGATAATAAAATATTTAATTCCATAGGCTACTACCTATAGAAGTAATAGCCTATTGAGACTGTTAATAGGCTGTGTCTCAAGAGCTTGGCAGAGTCTGTGCTGTGGGTTAGCAGGCGGGAAGGACCCAAACACACGATGTAAGGCAGGTAACAGAATTTATTTCCAAAACCGTGCATTAAGCACAGGCAGACAGAAACCACAATGAACCCACAACATGAGAACAAACGCAAGGGCTTAAATATACAAAGAAAAGACAGATGATAGGAGAGGACAACGAGGGCCAGGTGATACCAATAAACACTTAACATTAGGCTGGGTAAGACAAGGACTGGGAAAAAGTGGAACAGTGGGTAAACACGGACTGGAACAGGACTGAAACTGGGGTGGAGACAGGCAGAACACAGACAGAACAGGGAAACAGATAAAAAAAAACACTACAATAGACAAGGGCGAGGGCATGCCTTGACAGTCTGAGAGAATAAAATACGCTTGTTCAGAAAACATAATTATTTTTTGATTGATTGGTTGATTAATAGATTGCATAAAGGAGTTTATTCTTTACAAAATAACAGACATTTAACAAAAGCCTTATATTAAATTATAGTACACACAAGACAATAAATAAAAATATAAATAAAAAATATAACATTTTAAAATATGATGTAGATTACATAGGCTACAGTACATGCATATGTTCATCTTTGACCTGGTAAACAGAGCCGTAGGAATAGTACTTTCCGGACACCTGGACGATGTACTCTCCAGGGTGCAGAAGCAATTCCTGCGGATTGCTAAATGTCCCACCAAGCACTTTACCCCAGGTGTCATTGTATCTGAGCTGGAAGCTTTGTGCAAAAGAGAGTTGGGCAATATCAGCATGAAGGTACTATAGGCTAACGTAGGTGTAATATATGATATTTTAGCAGCAAACAAGTAGAAATAATTATGTCCTGAATAGAGAATTATATCACACTGCTTCTGTGTTGTAACCCGAGCTCCTCTCTTCTTTTGTTATTGTTATGATGTAGTTTTTGATCATGCACAAAATGCAATTGGCTAGCAGCTAATGTGTAAACATAAGCCGCGCAAAAATAAGAAACTAAGAGGTATTCTAAGGACATCATGAGTGTTAAAAGCTTAATTAACATAAACAGAAAAAAAACCACTACAATAGACAAGGGCGAGGGCACGCCTTGACAGTCTGAGAGAATAAAATATGCTTGTTCAGAAATGCATTCCTGCAATTCTGTCCAGAAATGCATTCTTCACACATTGATTGTAGTGTACGTTGTATTAAAATATCTCGCCGTGGTAGGTGGAGCTTGTGGGAGCTTATTCAAATACTTTCACTTGAATGATACTTTGAATACGCCACCCACCACGGCGAGATATTCCGGCTGGCGAGATATGTCAAAACACCAGCACCCCCAGCTGCTCATACACAGCCCACAGTCTGTTCACTTCCATTAATGTAGGGCAATAATATGCCGAAGTCTTTCTCGGTCGCCGATGATCGTAGCGTTGCGAGCGCTGATGTCGTCTACTTCGCCTGCAATGTCGCCCCGGACCAGAATAAGTACAACCACACCGACGAAACGGCGATAACCCCTTATATGGCGTGCAGTCAAAGCACGGCGAACCACACCGCCAAGTGGGCAAATAACTAATGTCCCGTTTCAAAACAGTCTTTAAAATATTAAAACACAGTGCAATAATAAAAACATGCAAAACCACAGCAAGAATTACAACACAGCACAATACATTTAAAATACACAACATGCTTAAAACTCTAAAACGGTGACACAGACATTAGACCATTGTTAGTATTTGGAAGTAACTTACAGGATGAAGCTACAGTATGAAGATGCCTGAGACAGTAAAACCCAAGACGTTGCTTCATCAAATTAAGGATTTGTGTCAAAACCCTTTTCAGATATAATATTGGTAGATCACATATTTACTTGCTCATCATCAGTCTTGAATGACTGGATACACAAACATTCAGTGCTCATTGATCTTTATTAATTGTATTGTATTGATTGATTGGTTGATTAATAGATTGCATAAAGGAGTTTATTCTTTACAAAAGAACAGACATTTAACAAAAGCCTTATATTAAATTATAGTACACACAAGACAATAAATAAACATATAAATAATATTGATGTAATATTGATGTGACCAGAATACACGTACTGTAATAACAGACAACAGTGTAAGCAAGTATGAAATAACATTGTGTGTCTATACTGAGGTTATAGTCTTGCTCTCTCTACAATTGCCAAAGTAGATACTGTCAACATCGTTATATAGAACCAGCCAAAGCCATGATGTCATGATGATATTGTACATGCCATATTCAAACAAAAATTAAACACAGTTCAATTGCTTATTATTACAAGTCCTGAAGTGCCATCAATTTACTTTTTAATCCATTTTATTGTGATAATGAGATCACTAATTTGTTTTCACGAGAAAACAATAGTGTTTTCTTGTGATAACTACATATTTTCAGCAGCCAGCGACATTATTAGGCATAATTATTTTGCAGCAATATAATAAAACAAATAGAAATTACCAGATTTATTCATATCGTTCATACATTAATGCCCTATAATAAAGTAATAATGATACTTTATATATGAAAAAGAGAATTTTATAAACAGAAATGATGATGTAATTGAGTAGAGCAATGTAATTGTAGAGCATGCTATTATAACCTTTATTTATAAGGATTATTATTTAATTAAAATATTTAATTCAAACTAGATTTATTCAGAGAAATGTACATCTCACTTATTCACAGTCATAAAGACACACCCACCACATAAAAACACACACACACACACACACAAATTGTGTATAGAGGGGCTCACCAGCCCACTGGCGGCCAACCCGGTGAACAGCAGCAGCATGTGCCACACCCGCTGGCCTCCCTCGATCTACGCGGTAGGGTGGAGCACAATGCACTGCCTGAGGAAGGCCCCGAAGGTCCCGGGTGGTGGGTTTATCTGAAATGTGTGCGGGTGGCGAGTGCATGCGTGGACAAAAAGTTCACAGCAGGCATTTGCTCAGTGCTTTTAATTATGAAACAGTACTTAAGTTACAAACACAATAATTTCACATGTTGCCACATAGAATTATTATTTTATTATTATCAGGCATTTGTTTTTCAGTGAGTTAACTACATACTGTAATGAACCTGGGTGCTTGGAGGTGGGGTAGTAGTAATGAGGGACACCTGTGGATGATTGAGTGGGCACCGGGAGAGGTATTTGAGGGGAAGTGAGTGTGAACGAGAGACGCTGGGAGCGGGACTGCGATGTCGGTCGTTATGTGGTGTTTGCAGTTGTTTAGGGCGGCTGACCAGAAGATAGTTAGCCAGGGACACGTATTGAGTGGCAGTGGAGTTAGGGACGGATAGGAGCGCTTGTCCATCCATCCATCCTCAAGCGCTTATCCAAGGGTCGCGGGGGCAGCTGCAGCTCCAGCAGGGGACCCCAGACATTCCTTTCCCTGGCCACATTGGCCAGCTCTGACTGGGGGATCCCGAGGCGTTCCCAGGCCACTGTGGAGATATAATCTCTCCACCTTGTCCTGGGTCTTCCCTGAGGCCTTCTCCCAGTTGGACGAGCCTGGAACACCTCCCCAGGGAGGCACCCAAAGGGCATCCTTAACAGATGCCCAAAGCACCTCAACTGGCTCCTTTCAACGTGAAGGAGCAGCGGCTCTACTCCAAGTTCCTCTCGGATAGCCGAGTTTCTCATCCTATCTCTAAGGGAGATGCCAGCCACCCTCCTGAGGAAACCTCAACAGAGCTTGTTGTCCCTTAAATATCCCTGACGCCCATAGTTTCATCTAACGCCCTGAGGGTTGACATCCCTACCAAATGTTCGGCCCTGATGAAGTACCGGAATCCAGGAGGTGCAGTCCTGGGTTTTAAACCAGTTTTAAGTTTTAAGTTTTAACCTCTACTCTTATTTGTATTGTTTTGTTGGCATGCCAATGTACGTTGCTACTGATGTTTTATATTCGGGCGGGGAATATTTACCCTGGCTATGCTGGGGCTTTGCCAGGGTAAACGCGTGTGTGCTGTGAGAGATACCTACTTTGCATAGTAGCTTAGTGTGCTGTGGAACTTGGGTGCTGTGACGTGTGTGTTTTATAAAAAGGGTACCTGTATGCATGCGTGTGATGTGCCTCCGAGTGTAGCGAAGACCTGATTCATGTGTGTGTGTCTGTTTGCTATGTTTAAGCATGTGGTAAACTGTTCCCTTTGGTTAAGCCTGACGGTTGTGCCGTTAGGTTGTATGCTTGCGACCTGCTTGACCTAATTTAATAAAGAATCCAATTTTTCTAAACAGCTGGTGTGGTTAATTCAGGGCTTGACACAAAGAAAATGTATTTGGAAAATAATTATTCTGAAAAGACATTAAATAAAACGTGTCCATGGAACACATACAAAACCAGCATGTTCCATTTTTTTTGTGTGCCCCACACAAAAGCTCCGTGTCCATCTATCCCTTATCCTGGGCACATTCGATAATGCCAGCAGCAAATCTTTAGGTACAGTACTATCTTGCATTTCAAAATCACTTACAGGGGAAGTTTGGATCCATCTGCAAGGCACGCCAGCATGACCGTGATTCAGCTTTTCTCGTTTCCAATAGACGGTAGCCACGTTGTTAAGGACGATCACTGTTTCTCTCCATCTTTCATGCACCTGCATGCTAATGTTGTAGCCTAGGCTACTGTATTTGACGCCATCTGTCTAGATATCATATAACTATATAATAACGTCTAAACCCCAAATATAAGAAGAAAACAAAAATATAAATCTTGATCGAAATATTCACAAGTTCATTGGCCTATATCCATTGGATATTCCATTGACAAATTATAGAATAATAGCATATGGCATGCTCACAACATGCTTAAACTCTGCTTGTTACACAGGGAAATGTAGGAGCGCCCAAACATGCAAAGGTTTAATAATGATAACAGGAAGATTATTATACAATTTAGGGATCTTGGTGAAATTGTACTGTTTCCGTAAATGGTCTGCTCGCGTGCTTTCACTTCAAAAATTGAATTAAATGAAGGTCGACCAAAAACTCTCCAAACTATTGGTTGCACACAGCCAATAGTTCACCGAACAGTGTAGGGAAATGTAAAAAAACTAAAATCTACCGCAGGAGTGGCTCGAACAGGGTACTATTTGCAGTGGAAAGCTAAGTAGGTTGAAGCGAGTAGAGTTGAGTCGAGTTGATATTCAGTGGAAAAGCTCCCAAAGCAAGTAGAGTTGAGCCAAGGCAAGTTGTCGAGCTGGTACCGTGCAGTGGAAAAGCACCATTATATTGTTAAAATAGGGCCCGTAATTATATTAAAACACCAACTGAACTAGGCTATATGCAATTTCACAATGTGTGGTTATTTGCCTATGAATGTGTTTATACAATTAATAATACTAGCAAAGTATCGCTAGCAGATTTGGCTAGGGCAGGTAAATGCTGCTAGTAGCTGATGTTGCTAGGGCAGGTGCACTAGCAGAGTGCATTAACAGAGGCCAAGGTAATTAGAGGGATAAAGCAAATCTGCCTCTAGGGAATGGGTTTTATTATTTTCATGTATTTTACCTTGTTATTTATTTTTGTTTTATTTAATTTGTTCCCTTTATCCTTTGTTTTTCAAATGTTTTTAGCTGTACAGCACATTGAGTTGCACATTGTGTAAAGGTGCTATACAAATAAAGTTTATTATTATTATTATTATTATTATATTATTATTATTATTATTATTATTATAGAATAATATATATGTGTATGTATATACCCACACTATTGACATTTCATATTGGTAATGTTATTAAAATGCAGTTATCTTTTTAATGAGTGCAGTCATGTTGGAAAAGCTATACTGTATGGTGACAGTCTTCTCTGCAAGAAAAGTGTCCTGGTATTAGCTGGACTATGTCTATATACTGTGTGCTTGACCAAAATATGCAGAAAACACGTGTTCTGCATATTTTGGTGTTCACTTGTACTTCGTCTTGAACAATCCAAAGGGATTTTAAAGATAAGTTTGTGTTCTTTGCCCATATGTAGCGAAAAAAAAGGCAATAAAGTAACAATGTGCTAAGACAAGAAAATATACTACGATTGAATATAATTTTACCATAAATAAATAAAATTGTTATACTTGATAATTTCTGAAAATCTACAACCAGATAATACACAAATCTAGAACTACACACAAGGAAGAATTCCTGCATAAATCAGTAACATTTGCCGGAAAAGATTTTATAACTGGGCAGGCTGGATGGTGCGGTTCAACAGCACTAAATACAGTAAGCTTGCATTTCAAGCAGGTGAGTCCTACTAGCTAATAGATACACAAAATACCTTGTCTTGTGGTTTCATAGTATTAAATTAACAATAGTAGTTAGCTGTCTAGTCCAATGAGATTAAATGGTATATCACAGCTTTTGTTGACAATCAACATTATGAACAAACACCACTGACCATACACACAAGAAATAATTATTGTCTGTACACACACACACACACACACACACACACACACATTATTACACTTTTAACCAAAATGTTATTTATATGTGCATCCAAACACATTGTAATAATTTACATTGGAGTGCCGTTCTTGACCTTCCTGGGGCTCAAAGCAAACTTCTGCTATGTAAGCCATGTAAACCATTTTTCCATTGCCACGCAGTCATGCCTGAAATCCCGTATGTTCCACTACAGTCCAACCTGTTTAACATAAAATAATAAAGGGTTGTAGCCAATTCGGTGGTCTGCCCATTGAACTTGGTGGCTAACATGGACCATGTTACTTCCACTAGGGGTGCTGAAGCTAGGTCCAGACAAGTTAATGAGTGGTCTCTATGGTTGTAATCCACCTTCTTCCTTCTCTGGCAATGTTGGCAGTGCTGTTAGCTGAATAAATGTCAGAGATCATAAGCCTTTCTCAAAAGATCAATAGATGCCATCGATATATGGAAATATTTATTATTATAACCACACAAACTGCAAGACATCAATATTGTCCAAAATGCCCAGCTAAAATTAAATATTTAATCAATAGTCAATATCAAGCCATTGCTTTTCCAATAATCCACCCACTTACTTTACAGTTATGCCTTGGACTGATCATAATAAAAGACAACCCTAAAATGTCTAGTTTAGATTTTTTATGCAACACAATCCACAGACAGACCAATACTGGAAAGCAGGGGGAGCTCCAAAAGACATGTGCCCACGGGCCTCACGTCAGTGATCAGCCTGTAGTTATCATTTGAAAGACAAAACCGTGTGGCAAGACGTACTTCTGTGGTTAGGCACAGCAACCTATGTCTACTGCATTTCATCCTGGTTTGCTAATAAGAAAACTACAGTCAACTGCAGTCCTGTGGTGTTAAACACACACTTTGTTTCTGTTGGTTGAGGCTTCATATTTAGATGTCAGACATTCAACTTTGTTGAACTCTAGACGAAGTGAAGATGTGAAATTGCTTCGATTTCAAATGCGTTTTAACCCTTGTAATGTCCTCTGGGTCAAACTGACGCAAATCACTAGCTCTTTGCGGCATCAGCTTGTGCAATCCCCAACCAGTAAACAGAAATCTTTTAAGTTTCAGTCCCTCAAAGCCGGCAAAAACGAAACCCCGGACACCCGGACTCAGCCCTCCACCCCCCCAGATACTCGTCCATAGTCAGAAAAATTAAACCGACAAATATCACATGGACAACCCCGGTCCGTGTGATCGGGTTGTCAGTCAAACCCACCAACCACAAACGAG
The DNA here is from genome assembly GCA_027564795.1 of Aphredoderus sayanus. NCBI lineage: Eukaryota > Metazoa > Chordata > Actinopteri > Percopsiformes > Aphredoderidae > Aphredoderus > Aphredoderus sayanus. The sequence continues at coordinate 11,250 of JAODUG010080246.1, forward strand.
AATCCAGAGAAACAAAGAACCGAGCCCGAATATCAAAGGCCCCGCCCCCGTCCGCCCTAAGGACCCAAAACCTTTGGCCCCAAACCACTCCTCCATCCCCCTGCCACCAGTCAGAAGACAGAACACTGAATGCAATGAAGAAATTAGTCATGGAGTGAATCACTCAATACCACAGTCATACTGTCCCCTAAGCTCCACCCACAGCAACGACAAAAGTGCCATCAGATTAGCCTTTCAGACTATGGGCGGGTGTGCAACACACCCCACAATACCAGAGTGTCCAACCGGGGAAAGATAACACACCCACCCAACCCACACTACACCAGTGCCCAATGATCCGCTCTCAGAACCACATGGCCGGTGATCCGGAACACATCACTGCCCAAACCAACACCCCCAACCTCCCCCAAGCACCGCAGAAGGAGGCCAAGATCCCAAGTCCCAGCTCTGAAGGATGGCCAAGACGAAACCCCAGATACTCAAACCCAAACCCCTACCCCAAATGTCCCTCCGCTGCCTAATAACCGAAATGACAAGTGCCACCCCCACCCCCTCCACACAAATAGCATAAAACTCAAATTTGCTATGAGGAAACACTAGAAGCAGAGCACTGTATTAAAACACATTTTTTTAAATAAATTATTAAATACAAGTTTAAAAGGTTAATAGTGATAATATAATATATGAAATTTAAAATAAATCAATAAATTAATAAATAAAATACAATTAGTACAGTCCATACAGTTCAGTTAAAAGCCTGGTTAAATAGGTAGGTCTTTAGTTTAACTTTAAACATGTCCACATTTCCAGCTGCACTCAGGTCCTCAGGAAGGGAGTTCCACAGACGCGGGCCATAATATTAAAAGGACGCTTCACCATGCGTTTTTGTTGCGGCTTTAGAGATAATTAAAGAGCCTCTACCAGAGGACCTGAGGGTTCTAATAGGTTCATACTGTATGATAACAGCAACTCTGATAAATGTTCTGGACCAATACCGTTAAGCATTTAAAAACTAGTAAAAGGATCTTAAAATCAATTCTGAATTTAACAAGAAGCCAATGCAGAGACTTTAGGATGTGTAGGTGTAGGTGTAATGTGTGGTCTCCTGGTCTAATTCTAAAGACATGCAGCTGCATTTTGAAACAGCTGCAATGTTGCGATGTTTTCTATTTTGGAAGACCAGAAAGCAAAGCATTAGAGTAATCAATCCTGGAGGTTAAAAGCATGGATAAGTGTCTCTGCTTGAGAGAGAAAGGGTCATACTCTAGCAATGTTCTTGAGACGATAAAAAGCAGTCTTACTAATATTTCTAATATCTGACTCAAAACTGAGGTCTGAGTCAAAGATAACTCAGATACCTCAGTTTTTCACCTTATCACAGGGGTCTAATGCCAGTTCTTGCAGTTTCACTTTGAGTTTCTTTTGCTGAGTTTCAGAACCAATGACCAATACTTCTGTTTTGTCCTGATTGAGCTGTAGAAAATGTTCTGCCATCCATGACT
>JAODUG010080257.1:0-12750 GCA_027564795.1 Aphredoderus sayanus
GGTTTAGCGCCTTCTATCTGCCACAAAGAGCTAGTGATTTGGGTCATTTTGACCCAGAGGACATTACGAGGGATAATAATAATAATATTAATCAAAATAATAATAATAATAATAATAATAATAATAATAATAATATTTGTTTTCCATTACAGGCGTTTTTTGTTTAATTGGGCACATGCCTTAAATGCTATTGCAATAAAAGGTCTAGCAGGTAAGAAACTTTAGTACATAGACATTTCTTTGTTTCTGTGAGTTTTCTACATACTGTAGTAATAGTCATTTTATCAAGTCAGTCATTAAATGCAAAATTATTATACGAGAATATTTTTACAGAATAAGTACTGTGCATCGATCTTAGAGATAGCTCAGGCAGGCCATGAAGTCAAGCCCTGGCCATAATCTCAAACACCATCTGATCTCAATCAGCTGACAGCTCATCTGATCATTACAGTCTGCTAAATTCATCCAGGGCGCCTTATTTTAAGCGGTCATAGCGTGTCCATTCTCACTGCTGACTTTGCAAGCACTTTGCAACCCACCTCCACCCATTCTCTTTTCATGCTGTTTGACTGAAACAATGTAATGGTGTTGTCATGATGCTTGCTCTGTTCTGTAAACTGGGATTATTTTGTTACTTTACTTGCTTTGGGCTTTCCGTGTATGCACATGGAAGGACAGGGACGATCCAGAGCAACGACCTGCCACCAAATATAACTTTTCACAAATGGGAATTAATATCGCCTTTGACTAATGATTTAGAATGAAATACTGTATACTGTGAAACAACAATGCTATTAGAGTTTCTAATGTGTGCTTTGTTTTATCGCATAGTGGCTGCGATATTCACAGGCATAAGTTTCATTACCAGCGATCCGGAAAGTTGGATGATGAAGGTGATGGGTGGATTTGTCACTTGGGAAGTTATTTTCTACATTCTTTTCGATCTTCAGAAAAGGCGGAAACAAAAAGGTGAATCCCCAAAATAATGTCTCCCCTTTTTAGCAAAACATTCCTGTGTATTCTGGCAGTTTTATTCTGGCACTGGTTGCGTTTTATTCTTATTCAATTATCAGCTTCTGCTGAAGTGATCCAGTATTTGCTGTACTGTACCGTAGATCACGTTTTGCAGGTTATGGTTATAGGGGATAACACTTTCAAGTTTGTTGTCTGGAAAGCACTTTCTTTTCAGGTCTGCAGATTTGTTTTACCAGAAAACTGTTGTGAGAATGAGAAAAATGTCAAAAATAAATTCAAAGCCATTGATTGTTCTGTTCTTTTTTCTGCAGAAAATACTGAATGTGAAAGAGTAAGTCAAAAATACATCTAGTAAGATCCTAACAGAAACCTATAGTAGTTGTACATGTAAACCATACATTATTTTCTTTTTCTTTGTAGGAAAGCTTTGATGCCCTGCTACTTGGATTGTTCCTGATTGGAAACCTATGCTTTTTGCTGGCACTGCTATTTGGAATTGGGATGTTATAGGAAGACACAATGATCAAACTTAGAGGACACTGATACTATTGAGGTCATATATTATATTGTATGTGCCTTCAATTTATAATATTTTCTGTAATATACAGTAGGCTATATATACAGTATATATACTGTATATGTATTTATTCTGTAATAATTCATTCTACATGTATTTTATTTGATAATATGGGGTTATGTACTTAAGATGTATTTTAACCCTCCTGTTGTGCTACAAACTTAATAGTTCAGACACAATCAGGTGGCACAATCTGGTGTCATAATAACATTCAGTAAGAAGGGCAACAGGAGGGTTAAATGGTTTGCAAAGTGCATATGAAATCATGCTTATGTAAACGTCACAAACACCTTTGCTAGATGTCCACTAGAGGGTACTGTGTGTGCTGGATTGCACAGCATGGACTTACAGTACACTATGGTATGTGCTTTACACTACTGATTTTAGTTTTGCCTGAGAAACCCTTTAATGGCCAAAAAACATGTAGAGTGAGGTTTTAATCTTTCTAAAATTTCTTGACTTAGGAACCTTTCTTCATGGTTATAATCACACAATGCAGTAATAACATTAGTCAATTAACACCCTCTGTGTCTCCAGCACACACCCGCACAAAAACACTTTATCCAGGGGATATAAAAAGTAAATTATTTGGCAAAACCACTTGCCTTTAAAATGCACAAACAAATAAATGAATCAGTAGGAGCAGCCTTTCTGCTGGTTAAACATGGGTTTTATCACATTCATTTTATGTGTGTTACTGTTACTTCCAGTTTCCCTGTCTGTTCACGTGTTTCTTGGCAAGCACACCCCTGAAAACAAATACATACATATTGACACATATACTGTATTTAGAATTTGTTAAAGTATACTTGAAGTCTCACTTTAGCACATAAAAGTATATACACTTGAAATTGTGCATTTACAATTATATGACTACTAAAATGTACTTGGTACAAATCAGTTGTTCCAAAATAGCACCGTTTAACTTATCTTTAACACACTTTAAGTGTACTTATTAGTCTGGCTGCAAGTATACTCAAGTATGCTATTATTTTATATATTAATCTTATTATATTTTCAAGAGGGAACAGTTCTGCTTGAAGATCTGGTCTGGCAAGTTAACCCTCCTGTTGTCCTTGACTTTCAAACGCTTTGACAGAAGATGGCACCATCTGATTGTGTGCTGTCTGTCTTTTATTTCTTTATTAATTATTTCTTCATGTATTTGTTTGTGTTTTGTGTCTTTTAACCCTGCTGCTAACCCTGCTCGGGTTTCAAACTCACACCTTGTGCCAGCTGTGCACATCATATGTGTGTGTAAGCTGTAGAATTAGGTTTAGCGCCTTCTATCTGCCACAAAGACGTAATGATTTGGGTCAGTTTGACCCGGAGGACAACAGGAGAGTTAATATAATAAACTGTCAGGTCGGGGAGGCCCAAAGACAGGGAGACCCAAAAATAAACAAATGTTGGAAGCAGCAAAGAAACTACTAAGTACGATCGAAAAAACAGAGATACAGCTAGAACATTACCACCAAGTGTATAGACTACCATCTGGCAGTCTGGAGGGTGCCTTGGCCTTTTATGTGTAACTGATGACGATCGGCAACAGATGTGGTGGGTCCGTCCTGGCTCCTGCACAGCTGTTTTCAGTGTGGCATCAGGAGCGGCACTATGTCCACTGACACTGGTATGCCATGGAGGCGAAACACATGGTCTACCATAAGGTCCGCGGTCTCCTGAGCCGAAGGGAGCGAATTGGACGTATTGGGCTGCTTTGGAGAACCGGTCTACAATAGTGATGACCGTGTGCCCATGAAAGGGTGGGAGACCAGTGATGAAATCCAAGGCTATATGGGACCATGGTCAACTGGGGACTGGTAGCGGGCAAAGGCCAGGACTGGGTTTGTTGGATGTCTTGTTGCGAGCGCAGGTGGTACAGGCCGCGATGAAGGAGCGAATGTCGGTCGTCATCGTGGGCCACCAGAAGCGTTCGGAGAAGGCGAGCATCCTGTTGGCTCACGGATGACAGGTGAAGCGCGATGTATATGCCCACTGGAGAACTTGAGAACGCATGGCGTCAGGGACGAACAGTCGGTCAGGGGTCTGGTTGTCCTGTCTGAGCTTGCTTTACCTGTAACTCGATCTCCCATGTATCTGCGATCACAACGTCAGGCAGAACGATGGGTTCTGGTTTGGTCTCCCTCTCTTCACCTCATAATTCCGTTCTGCGGGAGAAAGCTTGCGAGAGAAGATGGTGCAGGGATGAAGCTTATTGTCCACGGACGACCGTTGTGACAACACGGCGCCGACGCCATGGTCGGATGCGTCAACCTCCACAATGTACGGGAGGGTCGGGGCGGTGCTAAACCATCACTTTAAGTCCTCTAAGGCTGCCTGGGCTTCAGGAGTCGATAAAAACGGTTGGGAGGTGGAAGTTAGAGCATTTAGAGGTGCCGCCAGGCTGCTGTAATTGCGACCAAAGCGCCGATAGAAATTAGCGAAGCCAAGGAAGCTTTGCAACTGCTTACGACAGGTTGGACTTGGCCACTCTGACACAGCAGCGACCTTAGATGGATCCATCTACAGCTGTCCCCCTTCAATGACGCACCCCAGAAACGGCACAGACACATGAAACTGGCACTTCTCGACCTTGACAAACAGCCTGTTCTGCAGAAGGCGTTGGAGGACTTGACGAACATGCTCAGCGTCGGGTCTGGAGAATATTAGGATGTCATCTAGATAGACGAAGGCAATCCGATTGATCATGGCACGGAGGACATCGTTGACAAGCCTTGAAGACTGCAGGGGCGTTGGTAAGGCATAACTAAATACTTGAAATGGCCAAGAGGGGTGTTAAAAGCTGTCTTCCACTCATCTCCCTTGCGTATGCGGACAAGGTGGTAGGCATTACGAAGATCCAACTTTGTAAAGATTGTGGCTCTGTGAAGTGGAGCAAAAGCTGAACTGATGTGGGGCAGAGGGTACTTGTTCTTGACAGTTATGTTGTTTAACCTGTGGTAGTGGATGCAAAGATCTGTCTTTCCTGTCAACAAAGAAGAATCCCGCCCCCACAGGGGATGAAGAGGGACGGATGAGACCTGCGGCAAGAGATTCTTGGATGTATTTCTCCATTGTCTCAGATTCCGGCTTGGCGATGTTGTAGAGACGGCTGCTGGGAAGGGGAGCTCCAGGCAGGAGGTTGATGGCGCAGTCATAGGGGTGGTGAGGCGGCAGAGATCGGGCCTGGCGAGAGCTGAAGACGGGCTAGATCATGGTAGTGCGTAGGGACCGTCGACAAATCTGGGGGGTCTGATGGTGTCAGTGGCGCAGACTGAGCAGGGATTAACGCCGACAGGTAGACAGATAGCTACTCTGGCTGTTCTCCAGGACACAATGTCACCTGACACCCAGTCTATTTTAGCCTAGCAAGAGAGGAGGTGGTAAAGTTAGAAAGATATTTGATATTCAACAGATTTTCGGAGTCTCCGCCGAAGTGTCCCCCGACATGCGGCACTGGCGGGCGGACAACAGCGCAGCTGTGCTCCGTACTACGGAAGCTATTCAGGAAGGCACCCTCTGAAAGTTTAATTTGTAATAACTCTGTATCTGCGCGGTCTACAGACGTAGTATTTATTTTGTTTTACTCGTCTAATGCTCCCAAACGCACAGCTTTTGTTTTGTCGTTTTTTCATTTTATAATTTCTTTAATAAGTGTATATCAATATAAACACATATTAATCAATACATAAAAAGCGGCATGGCCTTGAGGCATGGGACCAACAGCATTATGTTCAGCTTGGGTCCCCTCTCAATGCACACCTTTTAAAATTTTCACAATGATTTTATAATATTTTAATATGACTAGAGTATATGGCTCAATAGCTACAGAGATAAACCACCTACAGACAACAGACTAATATCATTCTGTTCAGCTTAGGTCCCCACATAATGCACACCTTTTTAGATTTTTCATTTTCTACAGTTATGATTTGATATATAATATTTTAATATGCTTATGAATAACGTATATGGCTCAATAGCTCCACAGCTCCACAGCTGAAAGGCCTACAGACATGGGACCAACATCATTCTGTTCAGTGTAGGTCCCCTCACAATGCACACCTTTTAGATTGTTCATTTTCTACAGTTATGATTTTATATTTTAATATGCTTATTAATAATGTAGATGGCTCAATAGCTAATAGGCCTATCAATGCATGCATGGGCTCCGGTTCAGTGGGCAGAACACGCTAAGGTTTAGACAGAGGGAGGAAATGGGCGTGTGTTGATGGAGGACAAGGTAGAGAGGCTCCCGGGTTCCTGGTTCCTCTCCCTCTGCCGTTCACGCAGGTAGTTATCCACCTGGATTGCTCGGGAGATAAGCTGTTCTGAGGCCATGGGGCTCTCTCCAGGGACCATCTCACCCCAAACCCAATCATCTGAGGCCCCCTGGGAGACAGCATGCAGGGCCTCCTCATTCCACCCGCTCTGCACCGCCAGTGTCCGAAACTCCACAGCCATCTCCGCAACGGAACGGGAGCCCTGACGAAGAGTGAGAAGTCGGTTGGTTGTTTAAAGGTAGGATAAGAAAAACAGGCCGATGTTTGCTTTCCCCATACAGCCGAAGCCCAAGTGAGGGCCTGCCCGGCTAGCAAGTTGATCAAATAACATACACGACCTGTCAGTGGCATTAGTGGGGGGTTCTTGCTCAAAAACTACATCGCACTGAACTAAGAAGGCATCACCTGAACAAAGATCCCCAGGATAGGGCTGGGGAGCGGGAGCAAACGGTTCCCGGCCAGGGGAGGTCACCCTCTGGGCTGGTTGGGCCGGTGGATCCACAGTAGGCGCAGCCTGGGCGCCCACAGGAGACATACGCTCAAAAACTGAATTAACCCTCGTATCGTCCTCTGGGTCAGAATGATCCAAATCACTAGCTCTTTGTGGCAGATAGAAGGCACTTAACCTCATTCTACAGCTTACACAGACATATGTTGTGCACTGCTGACACAACAAGATGTGACCCAAGGACAACAACAGGGTTAAAAGGCACAAAAAACAACCTAAAGAGACTGGGTTGAGCCGGGCACGGGGCGAGAACTAGGCAGGTCTCCTGAGTAGGAGTAAGGCAGGTGAAGCAGGTCCAGGACCCGGTTGGTAGGGCTGGCGAAAGGAACAACAAAAATAAACAAATGTTTGGGGCAGTGAAGAAACAACTAGTACAATCGAAAAAACCGATACTGCTAGAACATTACCACCAAGTGTATAGACTACGATCTGGCAGAGTCTGGAGGGTGCGTTGGCCTGTTATGTGTGGCTGACGATCGGCAACAGGTGTGGTGGGTCCGCCCTGGCTCCTGCGCAGCTGTTTTCAGTGTGGCATCAGGAGCGGTGGAGAGACAGCAACCTGCCAGGAGAGTGGGCATGACATAAACCTCAGGGTACTGTCTTGACGTGTGGAAAAGGTATTTAACTCTGATGATGTCCTCCGGGTCGAAATGACCCAAATCACTAGCTCTGAACAATTCTCCCAACTCCAGGGGAATATGAACATTAAACTACATATATAATTACAGTACATAGAACTATATATATAGAATACATTGAACTATATAATACATAGTCTTTCCTTTGTCAATGTAAACTTCTCTTTCAGTGGAACTACTGTTTTTTTTTTTCAGTCACAAGGTTTAACAATGCCATCTAGTGGCCATAATTGATATGCAGCGTATTCGTCTGACAAAAGTTGCTTTGGCGTATACTAATAGTATAGTAGTATATTACACTATTGTTTGGCTGGGGCTGTGCCTACAGATAACACAAATGTCCCACAATGACTTCTCCAGCAGCGAGTTGTCAACGGCTTGGTTGGAGAAGCTGGAGAAGACACGGGCGGAGGAGGTGAGACAGACGGAGACCCTCAGGCTGCCCCCCACCAGCCTTCCTACTCCAGACAATGAATGCCTTATGGAGGAGGGCTTGAGAGTTAATGATGGATACCTAAGTACACGAGGAAGACAAGCTGTTGTTTCTCTCAAATCATCTGATAGCTTGATCATCTCATATTCAGTTCCTGAGACATTGTAATGTGTTTTCAATGTGTTTATGTTAGTGTGTACACCCAGATAATATATCAACAGTCTACGTGACATTTAAGCAAGATTGTCTAACAATGCATGTGTAAAATAAAATAAATAATATGAGGTGTACAATGTGTAAACATGTAACTTCATAAATCTGTTAATCTGGCATCTTTTTGCCTAATTTAACAAGATATGAGCTCACTTTTCATATTATATGTCAAGTAATGTTTGCGGAGTAGTCTAATGGTGCAGGCATTCTTTGTCAACCTAAACATGGAACCAGAGAAGAGATTGTTCACTGGAGCTGGCAGACATTTGTTCATGGTTTGCCAGAGGCAAGCCAGCTGTTACTATTTTTAGTTGACTGGCTTCAACTCTTTCCTAGTGTTACCATCAACTGTTATCTGTAGCCAGAATTTTCTCTTTACATACTGTATGCACATAGAAATGCTCATAATATTCAAATGTCAATATGCTATGAGCATCACTGTGAGTAAATACACCTTGGGTAGAAGCCTGTTTTCTGGGCAGTGATACAGTAGTGCAGGGATCTGTTTTTATATCTTCTCAAAAACAGCCCTATTTAGCTGGAAATGCATTTTGTTAATTCACTATACGTAGTGAATTAACCAACTCTGACAACGCCTACAGAACCCCACATTTCTGCCACAGCTCGGGCTTTGTAACACAGCTGTGCAGTAGTTGGCTGTAGGAGGGACAGGGAATAGTGTGATACTAGGCATCTTACTGGAAGTGCAAGCCAGGAGTGTTTCAAAACAAAACAATGTATTTGTAATGCTGGTTTTAACCATAATGTAAACGCTGAAGACAAATCAAGGAGTATAATTTTAATTAATGTTTATGGTAATGTAGAAGGCGGTGTGTTTTTTTCTAGCTGTGGTCACAAACAAGGTTGGTATCCCACAAAAATACACCACTGTCAGGTAAGCCTTAACAGTTGTACTGTACCACTTTAATCTATTCTTGATTAGTTTGTTATTGCACATCTGTAAGGAAATCTGTGTTACTCTAGGGGCTTATCTTCAGCTAAACTTAAGCCAAGACCATCTGGCAGTTTTTGCAATTAATCTTTGATGGTGTTTATGAAAAGCTCTTCTCAAATGCCTTCACAAATCATTTGTGTTGTTACGTATAGTCTGTGATATTTCAGACAGCACAGACAGAAAAACCTAATATCCTGAATGGCCCAGTACATTCAAATTGCACTCCCCAGAGAAGGATAATGTCTTGAATATACCTAATGAAATGTCTATGACATACTTTGGTGAAAAAAAAAATGTTTTTGTTGATTGGTGCCACATTTCAAGAGATTACTTCCCCAAACAAAATAGGACAAGTGTAATACTAAATCATCTCTATGTGTGTTGACAACTTAAGTATAGTACAGAATACCTGAAACCCTTATTGCATTACAGTATATTAAATTATGTTTTGAATCTTCACCTGTTCAAGAATTTAATATTTTCCTAAACAATTCCACCAGAAAATGGTGCAGAGAAGGTACAAATATAGAAATGCTCCAGAATGTGGGAAATAATGGTGTTTTGTCAAAATATCCCCTCACCAATGTTTAAATACGATTCTCATCAATGCAAATAGAAAGACATAAACATATCTTTATATGGAACCTATTCATTGACAGCCTTACAGACTTTGTATAGGCATGATCACAGTCTCATCTCTGATCACAGTCTCATCTCTGATCCTATAATTGCTCTTACTTGTAGATCCGGATAGGTGGAGCTTCACTAGGCTCAGCTCCCCTTCCCTATACCTAGAGGTGGCGCTAGAGGTGCAGCTCCCTTCTCTGCGTATGGCTCTGCAGTGAGCCCCCTCTCAAGTTCTCCCAGGCAAACCCTCCCCCCTTCCGAGAACTTCACTAGCTCCCCATTGCAGCTTGCATCCAATTTAAAGCACTGGTGTTGGCCTACAGGTAAAGAGAACTGCCCCGAGCTACCTCCAAGCAATGGTCCAGTTCCAGGCCCCAACAAGAGCACATCGTTCTACCACCCCGGCTAGCCAGCTGGCACCGCCGTCACAACGAGGTCACAAGACTAGCTCATCGAAGTCTGGACTGTTCTCCGTTATGGTATCACATTGGTGGAACAAGCTTCCGGCAACAGTCAGGACTGCTGCAACATTAGCCACCTTCCATAAGAGACTCAAGACGCACTTCTTCACAATCCACCTTGGTACCTGATGGATTACCATTCATTTACGTGGGTTCAACGTGACAAACAGGATGTGTGTGTATTTCTCATAACATTGTACACACCCAGCTTAATTTACAAACAGACATGCTGGCTACACCTTGTTCAACCATCATACTTTGCCACACCCAGCTGTGTCTGCAGACAGTTAGCCTGCTCTTACCATTGTAACTCTTCCCGCCCTTTACCTGATGTACCTGAAGCTCCCAGCCTGCTTTCCCATTGTGGTCAAACACTGTGGCTGCATTTCATAGCAGCGCTAATTAACATGTATTTACATGTGCCCCCACCATGTTACCATACATTGGTGGAGCATTGCATGTGAAGCCAAATGTCCTCCCTTGATGCGCACCATTATACTAATAAAACCTGCTTTCCTGATTTTATACATCCAACTTTGACTGGTCTTCGTTACTGTGGTAAGAAATTACCATCCAAAAATAACCTGTCCAACTATTGACAAATGTACTACATTTTCTCGTACACACATCTGTGTAATTCACACATCTGTGAAAGCTGTTACATATTTTTACATAGATTGGTAAATAGATGGATAAACCACAACATATGGCTGAATATCACCTGTCATATCATATTTGATGATAAAAACTTCAAAAGATAATTCCATTTATTCGCACAGATGTTGTTGTTTTTTTTTTGTTAAGGAGATGTATGCCTTCTCAAAGGTCTACACTAGCTACACTAAATACATCCCCAGATCATTTACATAAACTTATAAGTACCATTGGTGTCTTTGATCCACAAGGGACACATGCTTTAGGCCATATATTAGGCTTTAATATGTGTAGCATATTAACAATAAGGATATTCTGTACAAAGAGCAAGACAATCAACTGCAATAAATACATGCACTGTTTTCTGTGTGCTTGTTAACATCCAATGTTTTAATTTTCAAAACATTGTGTGTTAGAGTGGCTCGCACTGCACTAGATCCTGAGCTAATACACTGTAGGCTCACACAGCTCCCTACTGCCCCCAGATCACCTTAGTTGTAGTTTGTCTGTTCTCTCACACACACACACACACACACACACACACACACACCTGCACCCAGTTAGCTAATCAGCACCAGTCACTATGTACACCTGTCCTGTTTATTATAACAGTCTTATTCGTTTTCACTAGAGTCTGAGTGTTATACTCCTGAGCATAGTTACATCCCTTATGTGGTTTGCATGTCTCTCCTGTTGTTTTTCCTAGTCTCATATTCTATGTCCTTCCGAGTGATTGTCTTCTTGTTTTGAATCCTGGCATGTTTCGTTGTGTTGGAATTTATATAATCCCCTTGCCTGTTCTGGAACTACTGTAAACACATTGAGCACACATCTAGACCACCAGGAGCCTCTTTCCTTGTGTTTCCAAAAAAGACATCACAAGCCCCTCAGCCCAACCTCAAACCTATAAAACCTTTTTCAATCCTCCACAAAAGAAAGTGTCCCAATGTGTGTTTATTAATAGACTAATAGCGAGTGACTAATGAGTGAAACATGTTAAAAGCCATTGCAGCAGAGAGTTTCTCAGCAAGACAAATGAATTTTCAACAGAATAATTAACTTAATTAACAAATTTGCATGCATATTCATCAAGCCAATGAAGTCGCTCCAGTGCTGGCTTGATGAACACGGCTGTAATAACTATTTCATTTACATCGTGCCTTTTGCTGCCATATATGGCTGAAGACTGGAGCAATGGGAGAAAATGAAGAACTTGAGAGAAAGAGAGAGGGGCAGTAAAGGGCATGTGTGGCCATGGCTGCCCCCTACTTTGACATTCAGCTAAAAATATTCATGCTCCAGTTGGCCATGTTGAGCAGCTCCGCCCTGTGGGTGTGGCCTGGCCTGGGAAGCCACCCACCTGGCCACAGCACACAGTACACATGTAGCACAGCCTCAGAACAGTGGCAGTGTGCCTGACTTAAGGGTATTACAGGGCTCACAGGCTGTAGGAACAGTGGGGTCTGTGTAAACCCCTCCCACACACACAGGGCAGCAGGGTGTGACGGCACAGACTGGAAGGCTGGCACCAGCAGTGCCGCAGGGCATCGGCAACATTCCTCCAATCAAGTATCTTCCCCACCCTCTGTGTGTGTGTGTGTGTGTGGGTGTGTGTGTGTGGCAAAGGAAGATCAGGTCTACATCTTCCTGTGTCACAGTGTGCATGTCTGCTGGTGTGCTGTCCTTTCTGAGAGCCTTATAATCACTTGAAAATAGAGCCACATTGATCTATGGAACAGTGCTGTCTGATTATTATTGAATATTTGCATGGATAATGCCCATGCCATGGAATCGCCCCTTGCTGTCCTCCGGGTCAAACTGACTCAAATCATTACGTCTTTGTGGCAGATAGATGGCACTAAACCTAAATCTACAGCTTACACACACATATGATGTGCACTGCTGGCACAACAAGGTGTGTGTTTGAAATCTGAGGACCACAGGAAGGTTAAGGCATGTTCTCTCTCTCTCTCTCTCTCTCTCTCTCTCTCTTGCTCTCTCTCTTCAATGTTTTATTCAATAACATCAAAAGCTGCATCTATCTTAGTTATTTTGTATCCATCCGCTTGATACACATACAGTATCCATTTTTAATAGCTGTGTTCTCAGTGGCTTACCACTGTAAGTTTATACCATAACCACAATATTGGGGATATAAACTTAAGGAGCCTCTGTTTGTGTCGTTTGAGGAAGGCTATATGCACTCGCTTGCGACCTGGATTATTGCCAGACAGTGTGGTATCCATCCGCTTTCAACTTGAGTGACATGTTCTTCCCTACCTCTCTCTCTCTCTCTATCTCTCTCTCCCTCCCTCTCTCTCTCCCTCTCTCTCTCCCTCTCCCCCCCCCTCTCTCTCTCTCTCTCTCTCTCCCTCTCTCTCTCTCTCTCTCACTCTCTCTCCCTCTCTCTCTCCCTCTCTCTGTCT
>JAODUG010080278.1:0-12748 GCA_027564795.1 Aphredoderus sayanus
AGCAGTGCACATCATATGTGTGTGTAAGCTGTAGAATTAGGTTTAGCGCCTCTATCTGCCACAAAGAGCTAGTGATTTGGGTCATTTTGACCCAGAGGACATTACGAGGGTTAAGGATGCTTTCAAATAGTCTCTGCTTCCTCCCCCAAAACTGCTGATAGCTCAAAACAAATAGAAAAAGTCTCACTATGTCATACTGATTGTTGTTTTGCACAATATATCCCCGAAACAGCTACTATAAATCTATCCCTTCCCTGATGGTCTGCCTGTCATAGCATTACATTTTTACCATTGCACCTCTTTTATAGCTTATTTTAGTCAAAGTATTTATCATCTGCTCAATCCCTTAGCCACTAAGCAAGTATAGCCTGCCAAATATACAATGCAAATCCCTCACTCTGTCAATAAAAAGTATTTGTATCATTGTGTATCAGCTCATGAATTAAAAACACATTAAACCAAGAACAGGAAAACATATTAAACCTACCAAGAGGTCATGTGCCTTTCCTCCCAAAGTGTAATGCATACTTTAGAACCTCATAGCGATCTTTAATTCACCTCTTTTGTTTACACTATATCAATTACTCAGTTGGGAAAGCCTCTTGTCAAACTCTGCCTAGCAAGGTCAGCCTAGCTTTAAGTGCAACTGCCGAATGTTATACGATTTGGGATCTTGCTGACTAAAATACTTTCAAATAGAAGACGACCTCCGATAGACGATATCTATTTGAAACCTACGAATTGAACCGTAATTTGGCCATGCAAGGCACCAGCATAAACCCTGTGGTGTACCTTAAAGGCCTGACCTATAATCAATGCATGACGCCGTTCTGCCCCATTACCAAAATCATTCTGACAGTTACAGTATGTTTAGGAAAGAAGTGGTTAGGAGAGGATGCAAACACAATTTACCACGTCAGTCTACTTTCACTTTTGCTTATTGGACCATGGATGTCAATTTCCCTGGATAAATAGTCCACTGAATGAATAAAAGAGATCTCACTCCACTGTTGCTGAGACAGATATAGATTCAGATTTAGCCCTTCATCACCCATATCAATTTCGATTGCACAATCCTATCTATCTAACAATCCTAAACGGCTGGTAACAGTATTTCTCTTGAAATCATTCTGAAATACAAACGTAACCAAAAGGGTATGGTGGGGTGAAAGAACAGGGGGCAGGGCACATTCTTTGGGCTGGATAGTTGATTTTTGGCAGTGCAATGTTTTTGGATGATAACCTTCTGTAAATACATACTTTATTGCTCCAGTGCTCCACTTAATTTGGTTGGGTGTTAGACAACAATAACCAGAGATTTATGTGCGTGCTAGTATTTCACTTACAGACCACCAACAACGACAAACATTTTTTTAATTTGCTAGAGAGAAAAGAAACCATTCCCAACAAAGATTTTTCTACGCTCAAGCAGAATGGCATGTGGAACTTTGGAAATTGATACTCCTCAATGGGTTATGTGTATTTCCTTTTGATTTGTTCTGGGTAGCTGAATTCGTCCAAAGAAAAGCTGAAAAGGTCAGGTAAGATTTTATGCTATGTTGCTTAATAATGTTTGTACAGGTACTTCTCATTTTGGAACGCATTATACAGTATATATATATACTGTATGGTGCTTGTCCTTGCACATATTCACTATCTAATACAAATATCTACACACCTATTTATTAATTTATTTACATGATGACGATGGTCAGCATTTCTGCACTGGGTCTGGAATCACAAGGTAATTGGAATCATTGTGATCTGCACAAAATAATTAAATTAATCCAAAATATAGGCTATCACATGCCAAAAACTGTATTTACTACAAACATTATTTTGTTAAATGAGTGTTTAAATGCACACATGTAAACTATTAGACTATTCTGTGTTTCTAGTGTAAATTGAAGGGTATTCCAGTAAGTCTCCAAAGACACACCAAATGGATATTACTGTATACTGTAAACATTTCATACATCCCAGATGTGAAGACAGTTGGTGTGTATATGGGGCAGATGTGCATACGTGATGTCAAGCATGTGATTCTGAAGATTTAAAATCCAAAATGATAATAAAAGCAGCTGTACTATAAGTCATCAACAAGTCACTGATACTGTAGGAAAGCCTTATGAAAGCCATAAGATACAGCATCCCCGACTCCCCATCCACTTTGATTCCAGCGTTGCATAATTTAAGTAGCACATGCTTTGCTAGTTTCGTTTTTCACTGCTGTTTGCGGTTCATGATCCCACTGAACTCTAGAACACACAGGGTTGCGTCTGAAGGGGTCAGTGTGAACAGGACATGACTGTGTCAGCCTTGCGTATGACTGAATTTACTGGGAAGCCTGTGAACAAAATTTTTATTTCACGAGTGTTTTGGAGAAGTGAATTTATAGGTCTCTCACTTGCTACTCCATAGGGTTGGGATGAGACATCAGCAGGTGTTGCTCAATAAAATATGCTACCTCAGGGTGATCAAAAGGGACAGCCATAAAAAGTCTCTCTCTCTCTCTCTCTCTCTCCCTCTCTCTCTCTCTCCCTTATATATCAAGGATCAGATGTAAGAGAGAGAATGTGACACTGTGTAGAAAGTTAATGTGTAATGTGCCTCCCGCTTCCCGCTTTCAAAATATGGGTTGGGCTGTCCCATTGCAACAGTTATTGTGCAGTCTACACAAGGTCGAAGGCTAAGGCCCCTGCCAAAAGGCTTTTATAAAATTTGGAATTTTGTTTTATGTATATTACAATTGTTTTATGCTTAAAAGCTGTATGAACAGTTGTTCATTGAAAACAAACTCCATCTCCATACCCATTATGGAGAGATGCATACAGAGAGGCAGGGTCAGCTGGGTCAAGGGTCAATCAGTGGAGAAGCGACAGGTGCAACTCATCAGGAAACCAACCCTGTGCCAAGAGGTCAAAAGGATAAGGCAGGCAACTGACAGCAAACCACATACTGTAACCACTATGTGCTACTGTATAATTGTTCATAAACAGCAAATAATGTTGAGTTTAGCTAAATATCTAGGTGCCTACTGTTGGAATAGTCTTATTAATTGCTATTGCTATACATGAATATTAATAATGATTAAATTCAAACATTAAAAAAATGAAACTCTGAGACACAAAATATGATTTGTATCTGTGTTAAAACAAAATAAATGAATCAAATAAAATTGACAGTCCCTATGTATCATTTTCACAGTTTTTCTGAAATATGAGTGGGGAAAAGGCATGCAATCGAACACCCAGATATCAAATTGAAATATTGTACTGTTCTGATTTTGAGCAAATGTGTTGCATGCATTCTCTCTCTAGATTTTATTGTGGAATGTTAAGAAATATTGCTAAATTCAGTATATTTTGACATAACAATTTCAAGGATTCTAGACAGATCGCTTTTGGGGGCTCTTTGAAAAGCTTCTTTCACCAATGCACTGCAAAATGCTATCATCATATGGCAGGTAAACGTTTAAATAATTACATGTACTTTATGTCCTTTTTAGAGTGTCAATCACCTTCTGAGGAGTTTCTAAACTGGCCAATGCAAGGTTTTCACAGGAAATCACTACTGCAAAATACATAGCCAAAAAAGCAGCAGCTTAATGAGAAAGGCATGGAGCCACAGCCCACAAGGAGGTTTTCTATAAAGAAAGCCACACACAGTGTTAATCTGCCAAGAAAATCTGAATTCCACAAATGTAGTTCCCCCTGTTTTTGTTGTACATCCCTTTACACTATATATATACGAATCATATACACATCTCTGCTTAGTTGGCCTTATTAAAATTAAAAACAGCATATGCCAATTCCCAACCCAACCAACAGATCCAACAATTGCAGCAATTACAATGGCTTCTGGTGCACACAAGGGTGTCGAGATAAAAACTATGATTAATACATCAGTCTACAGCTCAGACAAGATGGGACCACATTTGGCACCTGATTCACCCCCACTCCTACAGTACACTGTCACACACACACTGTAATTACATCAATTGGGCCTGCCAACCTCATTCCCCTTAGCTTTGTTTTGCATCGCAATGTTTTGGAATTGTTCTCATATAGCAGTGTATCATCTACCTTCAACCGCTTTATAACACTGATTTATCGCTTGAGGGTAACAACCTAGAGCACTGGCATGGATAGTTTGAATGCCCTCCCATTGTCCAGGCAAAACACAACATAAAACTAACATGATGTAATGTATTCACTTCATGTCTTGCTTGCTGCTAACAGTTGTATAAGGTGTGAGACAAAAACAATAGCTTCCCAAACTTTGAGTCATAACAGCTTTATCATTCCCCAGTCGGTTCCAAGTCAAGTCTGTGTGCTGTGACATGCAACCATGGTCTAAGGACAGACAAACTCCAGCACCCTGCTGTATAGCTGCCATGGACCTGTCGAGCATACCTCTTTCTCTCATGTTGCCTGGGGGTTTTCATGTCCTCTCATGCTAAAGGTAACACATAAAATTATTATGTTACACATATTTATTCTTTATTTACCCTCAAGATACTGCTCTCATCGTGTCATATAGTATGATGATTATGATGACGGATATTATGGCCTTGTCTGGAGAAAGCTAAAAGTATAAATAGTAAATCTAGAAAATGCCCTCATTATAATTATACTAAAACACCAATTATACCGATGTAAAACATTTTAATTTGATGGCAGAATATACAAATAATTGGGGTAGTTATGTAAGCAGTTACATCGTAAACAACTCAAGTAAGACACAGCAAAAAATGAACCTACATTTAATACAGTTTTTAACACACATTCCAAACAAAAACGTGTGTCTGTAGGTTATATTAAATTTTTTTACACTAAAACATAAAAATTACAAGGCGTTTATTCAATCTGAGATGCACGTATTGGGAAGGCACTGCCACCTAGTGGACACAAGCCAATCTCACAACGTCAGCCAAACTCGACTTCCGTGTATTATTTTCAACTAACTATTAAAAAATATATATTTGTGCAATACATGTATATAGTCCCTTACGACAGGGCACTTTGATGGGTGCCATCAAATCCACCCATCTGATGTCATAATACTTTAAAAACATTTTCACATTCTCTGATAACAAGGGCCATATCTGTCTATCCACATAATCAATGTATTAGGCTGTTGATTGCTTTGACTTCATCACTAGAAAGTGGAGAGAGATTGTACCCTCTAAGCTCATGTTTTCCTGAAAAAAAAAAGCACATGATCGTGTCAGTACATTAAAATTACTGGAACAATATTACAAAGTTTTAAAAAAAAGCATTTTTTTTGCACCTGTCTATTTTCTTTACACAATCTATAGTACAGCTAACTTGAAAATAATCACTGATTTCATCTAGTATTTCTGTAGGATAAAGACCTTTTTGTCAAACAAGCAACACCAGTTCACTTATAAAGGCAAGCCTTAATTGAAGGGAGACAAAATGTCCTCACCAGAGTAATTATATAGTAATTGAAGTAATTTGTGTTGTTTTTTTGTGCCTTATAACCCTCCTGTTGTCCTCGGGTTTCAAACGCACACCTTGTTGTGCCAGCAGTGCACATAATAAATCTGTGTAAGCTGTAGAATTATGTTTAGCGCCTTCTATCTGCCACAAAGAGCTAGTGATTTGGGTCCCAGAGAACATCATGAGGGTTACAATAGCATAATAATGCACACTCTAAATTCTTAAGAATATTCAGATTCTGAGCACCTTGATGGAATCAGCACTTAATGAATGGTTAACTTTGAAATCTTCAGACAATTTTATGTTGGAGATTAAAAAGGACAAGACATGGGTGGGCTAACTGACTGACCAAATTAATATATAAATTACAATAACAGTATAGCAACAATGTTAAACAAGAGCACAAATCTCCATGGGAGTTCCACTATCTTGTCCAGAAGCCAATGATTGGCTAAAATGTTGATACCTAACAAAAAGCAATATTGAGTTTGTAAAGAATTATCATGGTGCTCATGTTCATATAATATATTGTACGGTAAGTCGATATAGTGTTGTGACAAGCCTACTATATTTAAGCCTGTTTTTGAAAGGATAATTATCACAGTTGATTTGGGTAATGTAACTGACTTAGGACACTGATAGCTTCAAATGAGAAATTTAATCATTTGGGCAACTTCACTATCACATTTACTGAGAATGGTTATGTTACATGGTGCATTTCATACCTTGTAACTCGTTGAGTCGGTTAACTTTAGCTTTCAGTCCTGTACGCAGGTCAGTTATTTCCTTGTCTAACTGTTCTTGGTCTATGAATTTGAAAAAAAAAATTTTTTAGTGGTCAGCCAGACAAACAGTACAGTATTGTATTGGTCACAACCTACCTTTCTGAATCATCTGTTTTGTCTTTGATTTTGGGAATTTGATGAACATAGTCCCAAAGCAGACCTTCACTTTCGCTGTAAATAATACATCAAGTACTTATTAGCCTAACAGTACCGTAGTTTAACACTGCATCTTCTACTGTACTTTACGTTATGTTACTCTACTAGCCAACCGGTAACACTTGTTTCCAATGATATAAAAAGTAACACTGTTGCCACTAAATCGAATCACAATCTTGATATAAATGTTGAAATAACATAAGTGACAGGAATATGATTATTCCCAAAATGAATGTTAATGAATTTAACAAGTCATCAATAATTTCGTTTGGACATCAACCATATAACGTACTATACTGTTAAAGGCAGGGGCACACACCTGAATCCGGGGTATCATTTCGGAGTGCGTTTAATGCCTCTCTGTTCCTATTTCTCTTTATGTCTAGGTCAACAATCTGTAAATGAAACAAAGAGCAATTAAGCCAGATATTATACTGTACAGCATACTTCTTAAGATCTCCGTTTTGAATAAACCGATTCCTCACAGCACGGTACTGTACAGTAAATGCTCACGAATCTATTATAGTAACAGTACGTTACTGATGTAAAGTACCTTAACAGTACTATACAACTGCTCTCAAAAATCAGTTACTGTTACAGTAACGTACAGTAGTTAATCTGACATTCTCTGGACAAGAGAATAATAGGACGTCATTACTGTAAAAGAAAGACAGCAAGCAATAATTCAATTCACCTTATAAGTTAAAATAAAATACTAATACCAGTATATAAAAGGACAACAACCAAGATAACCGAAGACAGTACTGTACCGTACTGTACTGTGCTGTTAGCGTAGCGGCAAGTACTGTTACACCCGCTAGCATGAATCGATGCTACGTTGTTTATTTACTAGACTAACAACTGTGCGAATGCATTGTAAACCACTGTTACTTTTGAAATGTGTAGTAAAGTACGACGAGCTAAAAACCTGTTGTTTATTAGTTAGAACATCTTCAGCAGCTTCCTCGATTGCTGTCAAATATTCCAAGACACTCTTGGATTCTGCGTCCATGTTGAATGTGTTGCCACAAAAATAGGTCCGATGTGGAACAACGGCTGACGAGATGGACGTGAACTTCCATAAAATAGAGCGAGCCTATGGATTAGCCAGTAAATGGGACTTTCTGTAAAAAAATTCACATCATTGTATAGAACTTCTACAGATAACGTTAACAATTCAACTGTTTAATGTAGAACCAATGTGTAAACCTGAGCACTGCTCCAAATGCAACATCACTTAAATAATTCGTAAATAGCACCAACACAATCATCTCCTAATTTTCAATATAATGTTTAAATAAAAATTCAATTTTGGGTAAATGTTCAGAAATATTAATGTATGTATTATATTAGTAAGATCAAAATGGCATGTAGTATTATAGCCTATGGATATAGGCCTAACAGAACTGTTAAAATCACCCGTGCAAAACATGTGAATTCTTGGTGTCCTTACAATACATAATTCATAAGAACAAATTTACATTTGGTAATAGTAATGATAACACATTTTTTATCACATATCATTTAACATAGCTTTAGTAAACAAATTGCCGTCGCTTTTATGTAACAAATTCCACCTGCTTGCTATGAGGTGACTTTTTGGAGCCAGGCAAATTGTCCATTATAGCAGTGACCGCATCTGGTTTGATCTCCTCTTCTTGGAGCTCCGCCGGCCTCCTCCGCTCGGCTTCTCCTCTTCGACACTCCGAACCACTCCTCCTTGTCTCAGCCCCGTCTCGCCTGAGTCTGCCCACCTCGCTTCTCCTTCGTTCTGAGCCGCTCCTCCTCCTCACACCTGTAGCTCTGTGGTCCCCGTACCACAGCCCTGCAGCGGCAGGGCGGTCTCTCTGAGCCCCAACGCTCGAGTCTCCGCCAGTGTGCTGTGTATGAGCGCCTGGGGCGGGGTTGCGAATGTTCCCCGACGCTTGCATCCATCTCAGATGGCTGTTTCCCCTCACGGGGCTGCTGAACCTCGGGGCCCGCGTCTCGCTGTGGCTCCTCTTGGGGAGGGACGCGGGTCCCGGCTGCTCAAGGAAAGGCCTGGAGCGGTGACGGACATGGCCGCAGGCTCCACTTACGGAGCTCCGCAGGCGGATGCAGAGGGAGCAGGCGCAGCCGGAGAGCAGGGCAGGGTGGCCGGCCAGGGAGGAGAGCAGCGTCAGGGGGAACGCGCGCTGACACTGCAGGATGCTCTTGGGGGAGCTGAGACGGGAGGAGGAGGAGGAGGGGGCGGGGCCGGGGGCAGGCGACCTTCCACTTTCCTCCCGGACGGTTCGCATCTGGTGCCACTCCAGCCGCAGCAGACGCTCCAGGTACTTCTCCAGAGGGCCCGCGGGCCCAGCCCGGGGGCAGGTCATCCCGGCATCGCCGTGGCATCCCGTGGCCAGCTGACAGAGGCTCCAGGAGTTGAACAGTGGCGGCAGGGAGTCTGGGATGCCGCTGTGATGCCGCTGGCCTTTGGGTCTGCGCCCACGAGAGCAGGCGACGGCGTTGATGTCGTTGTCGCCACTGTCGCCTGGGCGGATGACCCCCGGCTGGGGGTCGCCGGTGACGAAGGGAGGAGCGGGAGCCCTCTCAGACTTGGAGACGTCGCTGGAGTGACTTCCTCCGTGACCTGCAGCTTCCTGGTTTGGTGTCCGAGCCTCCGCTGTATCTGGACAGGCTGGTTGATGTGTGGTATTTATGAGAGCCTTCTGCTTCTGTTGTTTGGGCTGGCCCTGAATCTTGGGTGGAGCTTTATCCCCTGTAGGGGGTGCTACATGTGATTTTGAATCTGATGCTTCCTGGAGACTGAGGGGGGACGTGAATGCAACCAACTTAATATCCAGGCATGGCATAATGAAGTGAATGATAGTTTGGAGTGTAATGGCTGCATTCTCACCTGTGCTGGGTGATACTGCATTTGGCCAAGGGGTTGGAAGGTTTGTGCTTTCTTCTTTGCTGGAGCCTCTATGATTACAGAGACTATTGTTATTATTATTATTATTACATTATTATTATTATTAGTTAATATTTATAATTAGTAAATAGTTAATAGTTATTACTAGTTATGCATATTAATACAATTAGTATTTAAACATGTTAAATGGTAAACATTTAATGGCTGCTCAATATTCAATATTGACAAATAGTATTTTTGAAATTAATCATATTGCATATCACACTTACTTTGTCATTTATTTGGCCAGTGACTTGGGCTGGGCATGTGTTCTGGGGTAGTAATGTCTTCCTTTGTGACTGTCTTCTACCCATTTTGCTGCTGGGAAAATGAATCAAATATTAAAAACACACAGTCACAACAATACACATGAACAGACATGACAGATGTGATATTTTAAATCTAAAATAAAATAGTGATGTTAGTAGCAGATTTTTGTGTTCATATGTATTTAGTTATTCATATTTATATTTATTTACAACCAACAACATGTAAACAAAACAGTATATCGATTTTAGTTGAGATATTAGCGGCACTGATGTGGGCGTTGAAAACGCAAAAATTTTATATTATTAAAAATTCCAGGGTATTCAATGTGATTTGACACCGTCAAAGGATAAAAACCTACCTGGCCCCATTTGGTATATTGTTGTTCTGCGATGCCCTCCTCCATTCCCTTTCCTTGATGCAAACCCTGTCAAGGCATTGTGGCACTCGATTTTGCAGAACCGTGCCCATTTGCGCCAACCAGCAGTGAGATGTTCGTTAATATTCTACATGTCATACGTGACAGAATGTTCATGTTGCCAATGTAAAGTGCGATAAAAAACATTTTGCATTACAATTCTTCTTGTCGTTTTATCTGAAGCCATAAGAGTATTGTGTGAGCGTAACAACACAACCGTAAAACGTCCTGAACATATGATGAGATCCACTGGTTATGGTTAAAGGGGCTGAGAACAGCCGAACAGAATCAAAACAATAATTGAAATAGCCTACTATTTTCAAATGACATCCAAATCCACTGTATCGATCGATGAAGTTAGGTTATGGATTATGCAAAACAGTAACCGCAGAGACCTTAATATATTTGTAGGCGATATTTAGCCTAGCATGCCTATGGGAATTGTAGTTTGTGTGCGTCTGCAAATGCCTGAAATGCCTGCAATTTAATATAGGCCCGATTCACACGATTTTTAAATGAAAAGGGAGATATAAGTCATGAGGATACAAATATAAAGTAATGAAAATATAATGTGTAAATGTGTAAAAAAAACGGCAAGCTGACTAAAGTAAGAACAAAAAGTACATTAGGCTATGTGGACCATGATTTATTTAGTAAATATTTGTTTTGTTAAATATAATAAAATAAAATAAAAACGACATGTTTAGGCACAGTTTGCCTAAATAATCTATTTATAATCTCACACCTCCCATGTGCAGTTAGAGTCTCATGTTATATGTCAAGGGCTAAATTCAAAGGATGGCAGCTATAACAATTTGTTGTGTGTCAGTTGACTGAAAGAAAAATCCCCTAAGGCTTGCAGACGGTAAGCCATCAAGTAAGTTTTATTTCATTTGTGTGGTTATGGTTTATGGTTACATGAGTTGTTTTTTACTGCTTTCTCTGGATTATCACTTATATTTGATAGTAGACAAAAAATGATAAGATATAATATCATCCGTGAAAAGAACCAATTGGAATGCCTGTCCAACTGATCATATTTTAGTCAGTATTTTGACAAAAATATGATATGTGTATTTCTAGTTGTAAATGAGTATTTTTGGAACAAGAATATGAATGTGTTCATTATATTTCTTTGTTTCATTTTTGAATTCAAAGAATATGAAGTGAATGCTTGTGTTGGAAAGATTGGAAGACACCCTCAGTTTATGAGTGGGTTCAGCAGCGCTACAAAGATGACCACTATCAGTTTATGTGACATTTATTGCCCCAGACCTCAACCCATTAAACCAGTTCGGATTCGTCCACCAAGTCCAAGAGCTCCATCTGGGAACAATCCTGCTTTTAACCATGGTGTGTCTAGTGAACCACCAACTAAACCTATCATGAGGAGACGGGCGTTGTCTCTTCCTTCATCTAAAAAGAATGACAAGGGACCCAAAAGTTTGCAAGTGCGCTTTGCGGACTCACTGGGCCTCGAACTAGAAGATGTCAAGTTCTTCAAAATTGGGGAGGACCCCTTGATACCTGAACATGTTATCTCTAGACTTTTGATGAGCTCTGAACTGGCCTCTGGGAAGTGCTTGGAGTTATCCATGCCCTACTTCAAGCCCTGCTTTCCTGACAATAAGGGCTCTCAGCCCAATTTCCTGAAGCACCTCCGCAGCAAGACAGTGTGTCTGGAGCAAATCTTATGTTCAGACCTCGGGATAGTCGGTACTGTACAAGTACTTAATGTAGCTTTTGAGAAACAGGTCAGGGTGCACTACTCTTTTACCAACTGGAGGACCAGTGCCAATACAACAGGAGCCTGGGTATCCAGTGGATATAGTGGAGATTCTAGTAGTGAACCAGAGACAGATATCTTCAGTTTTCGTCTTCCTGTCCCACCCTTTATATTGCAGCCTGGAGCAGTGTTAGAGTTTGCAATCTGTTATCAAGTCAACGGATGTATCTACTGGGACAACAATGATGGAAATAATTATAGGTTATCATGCCATAGCTACAAGCTCACTGTGCCAAAAGAGTGTGAGAATAGCATGCTGCACTTTATCTGAATTGCCAAAATGACCGCTATATCACGACACATCATGTTCAGAATGATAATGATTTTGATAGAATGAGAAATACACCACTTTGAAAATCAAATTTTTACTTAGGCATGCAGTATTAAACATGTACATCTTCAAAATGCAAATACTGTAGATATTCATTTTCAAGATCATTAATGTATATTTGCACTGCATTGTATATTCAGTGTCTACATTGTAGATTGTCCCCTATTTCTGTCTCCATAAAGGCCAAACTATGCATTTCAGGTATAAAGTTAGAGTTGCTATTTGAAGTTGTGGAAAATAAATCTTTGGCAGCCTGAATCTCTGGCTGAGGTTATCTTTATAGCATCATTACCAGTCTAGTCTTACAGCTCCTTGAGTTCCAACCTGTAGTGAGCTATTAACAAACTTTTTCCCACTGAGGCAGCCCAGATTCCAATGGAAGCTTCTGGCAAGCAGTGAAGGTTGGCTTCTCAAACTGTATTTTTCCATTTGCCCTGTAAACAGCTAGACAAATGTCACAAGTGGTGCTATAACAAAGAGTGAGTTTTAACTGCACAGTGATACCAGCTGGCCACCGACACTCACCCACCCACACACTGTGTGTGTGTGTGTGTGTGTGTGTGTGTGTGTGTGTGTGTGTGCGTGTGTGTGTGTGCCTGTGG
>JAODUG010080289.1:0-12747 GCA_027564795.1 Aphredoderus sayanus
ATGTTGATTGTTTAGTGGTTTCACCTGGCCCTCGTTGTTCCCTGTCCAATTGTCTGTGTTGTCGTCCTGTATTTAAGCCCGAGTGTTTGTCCTTGTCTCTGTTGGTTCATTGTTATCCTGTCGCTGTGTTAACCTGCCTTTATTTCCTTATATGTTAATAAAAACCCTGTACCTACCATTCGTCGCGTTTAGGTCCTTCCCGTCAGCACACCGTGACAGAACGAACCAACCAAACATGGACCCAGCCGACGATTATCTGTCCAGTTTGGAAGCACGCTGCCAGGATCCACGGCACTCCCCGTTTATAGTCACCCATGGCCGCCGCCCCATGTCCGGTTCTGACAGAACCCGCGGCTCCAGCACCTATGTCCCCGTCGCCTGGCACTGTGGAGCTGGAGAAGTATAGGAAGGCGTTGTTCCGGCTCGGAGCGGCACTCCAGGCGTCGACCGACCTGCAGCAGCAGTACCGCCTCTGCGTCTGCATGACGGCGGCTATCGAGGCACAACCGACCTGGGGCCTGCCAGAGACGCATATGCTCCTGCACAGCCTCATGGAACACAAGGTAGCCATTACAACGTCTCTGCCCCCATCCACCTTCGCATCCCTCTCTGTTGCTTGTCTGGAGCCCTCGGAACTGCTTGTCGCGGTGCTGCAGGACCTGCCGGTTCTGCCCGCCGCTGTTCCCCAGCAGCCCCCGTCGGAACTCACTCAACTCGCTTCTGTCCCCGTAGCGGCGCCTTCTGTCCCCGTAGCGGCGTCGTCCGTGCCATTTGTTTTCGTTTTGCCTATTGAGGCTTTATCTGTTGTAGCTCTGCCCCCCCGAGGTTGTTTATGTTGTAGCTCCGCCCCCCGAGGTTGTTTCTGGTATTACGCCGCCTCCTGTCTGTCCAGCGGCTGATCTCCCACAGCGGCCGCCTGTCTGTCCAGCGGCTGAACTCCCACAGCGGCCGCCTGTCTGTCCAGCGGCTGAACTCCCACAGCCGCCGCCTGTCCGTCCAGCGGCCAAGTTGAAGCCACCGCCTCACCCTCCAGCGACTGTGGTGTTGCCGCCTGTCCCCGCAGAAGCCCAACTCCCACAGCCGCCGCCTGTCCCTGCAGAGGCTGAACTCCCACAGCCGCCGCCTGTTCCTGCAGCGGCTGAGCTGCAGCCACCTCTGGTCTCGCCTCCCGCACCAGTGCTGCCTCCGGCAGTATTGGCACCTCCTCCTGTGGCGCCGACACCACCCCCGTAGTCCCCGGTGCTGCCTCCAGCAGGTGTTGGCGTCTCCTCCAGCGGCGCCGGCACTTCCTGAATTGCTGGCCCGGCCTGTCAACCTGTCTACCTGGCATGACCGGCCCTTTGACCATTCCCCTGTTCACGCACGGTCTTCCGGCCAGGCCCGTCCCTTGCCGCTCAGTCGGCCCCCGGCCGGCCTTCTGAACTGCCTTCCGGCCGGCCTCCGGTGCTGCCTTCCGGCCGGTCTCCTGGCCCTGCCACCCGGGCTGCCTCCCGGCCGTCCTCCTGCCCATAACTTTTAGATATTTTTTATTTCTGAATGAACAACCAGTGGCGATTCTCAATGTTGGGCAAGTGGCAACTAAAAGTACTACAAACAAATTAAATATATAATATTCGATTGTTGAAAAATTATAATATATAATATATAAAATGTTAAAAAAAATATTATCTCATATAAAACACCTTTTATCTTCATAAATTACGTAATAAATTAGGTTACAGTAACCATTTTAGTTCACGTTGATTTAGCCTCTGAGTGCTTCAATCCCCCTTGTCAAATATGCTGTGTATGTGTTATGCTAACACGCATGCTCAGAACGTTAGAAGTAATGTCACAAGGAATTAGAGGGTCTAGGGGCAAAACGTATTTTCCCCACTAACCGTGTCATATCGAAATTATGATTTGATTGGCTGTGTTGTTTTCCTGGCGCGAAAGATAGATGACGAGGACACGCTTGGATTATTTGCTCAGCATTCGCCATTACACAAATTAACGTACCGGTGGGATTTAAACAAGTCAGTATCGTTGACATGTATTAACCTGGCTAGAGGTATTGCATCAAAAATGCCCTCCAGACGATGATTTGCCGACGGATCATATATATATAGCGGATTTATATCGAGGCTATAGCGGCCGGGCGGTGCAGGTTTAAAACTGCACCGCCCAGCCGCTATGACCCTTGTTATTTAAATCAAATTTTACAAAAGCAAATAACTGACAAAAATCACTATTACATTTTACTTACTATAATACATCCTAAAATACAATGCTATAGATTGTGTATGTCGGACTAATAAGAGACAAGATTCAAGTTTACAACAGTAACACATTTAATAAAAAAATTAATAAAGGTAGATTTCAAGGAGACAGCATGGGCATAAATGTAGGCGACAGCCGGATACTGTACTGTTAAGTAACAAATTGTCCAGGTTCTGAAAAGACAAAACACATGCGTAACACTGGTGAAATTGTCAAATCATGATAATACACAGCTCTTTTATAACTTCAAAATAAAGCTTTTTTCAGTGAGGATATTCTACCAATGAGCCAGCAGCAGTGTACTGTTAGGCATGCCTGCCATGATTGCCATGATAAAGTATAAATACTTTATTCAATGCAAGAAAAATAAGAAACCAATTATCCTCTAACTACTTACATGATCAAATGGTGGTACGTTGGTGGAACTGCAATGTCTGTAAAAACGCAAATTACAACAGACATTAGGAATATTTAAGTTTTGCATATTTATTAGAAACATTGATACAGCACATTTTGCATACGGTAATCACATTGCTAAACCAAATATATATTCATATTCACTGTTCAAATCTACCTGAACCCCTGAAAAGTATCTGTTGGTTTCTACCATACTGTAGGCTGTGCCGGTAGCTTGAGCCGGTGAATAGGATGAGAAGTCAGTTGGGCAGTTACTGTTATCATTTGAATAGGCCTATTTTAATAGTATAATATTTAATTATATATCAGATATAACCACATGGAGAGTATACCGTTATATAGGGAGTTTTATATACCTCGTTTCCACGAATGCATGTTACAGTACAGTACTGTAGACATCGGCTAAGGTACCATTTTGGCCTGCCTGTCTATGCTAACAGTACTGTACGTTAACGTACTGTACAGTACCGTACCGCTAACGTACTATCGTAGGCTACTGTAAAGTACAGTTACCTGTACTGTACAGTCTACTATAATAACAGTTTGCAGTACTGTTATATATATTCCTAATTAGTACTTAGTACAGTTGAAACACTTTAATTCAGATAGTGTTGGATACATTAAAATACATTCCCAGTGTACTTACATTAACAAGTGCAGTACAGTATATATAAAAATATATAATAAATCAATATAATGATCCTTAGTTACAAGATAATTTTAAAATAATCTAACTGAATCTGTAACACAGTTGAAATGCTGCTCAGAAATCACATCTTATAAACAATTAAAAATTGAAGAAATATAGAATTTCTTTTACAAACTCAAATTAGACTTTTGGTTAAACCAGAAACTGAAACATAAAGTTACATTTAACCACCTTCATACTTCAGGTGTATGATCAGTATGTTTGGAATACAACTCGTTACATTTGCGACAAATGAGAGCCCGCACTTCAGACACTGTGGTTTTAGGAAACTCTGTTATCACTGTCTAAAGAGACTAGTAAAATTAATTAGATACTAGTATCTATTTGAATAGTTACTAGTATCTAAAGAATAGATACTAGTATCTATTCGATTTGATACTAGTATCTATTTGAATAGTTACTAGTATCTATTCAAATAGTTGCTAGTATTTAATTGACACAAGATATCATCAATGGAAAACCGTTTTGACATTTATTCTCCAAATCTGAAAACCAACAACATGCTATATAGCATATGTTAATAGCTGATAAGGTGGATCTCGCAGCATTTTAGTAGTTTCCAAAAATACATATGTCTGATTTCTTCACTCATATGCTGTGAGTTCTGCCAAGTTACAGCAAATTGTTTAGTCCGTTGCAGATTATGTTAATTGTGCAGCTGCTAGCTGGAGCAGCTGAAGCTAGCAGCGATTAGCCTAAGCGCTACGTTTAGGCTAAATAAATGTTTAATTTAAAACAAAGCCCAATATGACTGTTTTAGAGATGTATGTCTTACATTGAATTGGTTGTGTGCAGTAGTAGGTGTAAAGTACAGGATGATTATGTTCTACGTGGGTGTTGGGCACATTGTGAGGATAGCCCAGCTAGCCTAGCCTACTATTCAGCTCATCACTTTCCAATGTGTCTAGTGCTCTTGCGTTTTTATTTAAAAATTTTAATTAATTTTAAAAACAATATAGCACACAGTGTGCACAGAAACATGGTTGCATTTTTTGAGCTGAACGAATATGACCATTTGTATCGGCTTCTCAGGAAAGCAGACCAGACCAGCATACACAGCAGTATGCTGGTCTGGTCTGCTTTCCTTGTCTGCATTCCTCATGTTAGCATTGCTCAGTTTGAATTAAGATATCTCCGACTGTATTCTTACTAGTTCTTATTCAAGTTCAGGATATCTCCAATGTAATAGATACTAGTTCTTATTCCGATTTTAGATATCCACTATTTACTTTTTACTAGTAACTATTCCAATAGTTACTAGTATCTATTTCAGTGTTACTAGTAAGTATTATTAGACACTAGTATCTATCTTTAGATACTAGTGTCTAATAATGCCATATATTTACACGTTTTTAGTGGAGTGCATAAACGTATAGCATTAATTACTCAATTATTAAGTGTTTTAGTGTACATTTATGCAAAAAGGTATAAGCATATTTATAGTACAATAAAAGATGACATTTCCAGTACATTTTTAATGCAATTAACAGCACTTCTTTTCAACCAAAAAATGCCTTTTGTATTACGCTTGAATAAAATGTATTATTTTAATAGTTATTAAAGTATGCTATACTTAAATACAAATTCAAATAAGTGGAATTGAAATACACTCAAAGTGTATTAATAGTGAGCTGTATAGAGTTATTTAAAAATATATTTTCCTAAGCATACTAATAGACAATTATATTTACAATAGATTTAGTATAATTTGTTTTATACTCAAAATACACTTATGTGAACGTAATAGTATGATTACTATTACTTGAAAGTATTACTCATTTTAAAATTACAATTTCATATAGTTATACTATACTTAACAAAATATATACTTTTTATAAATACACAATAATACCACTTAATAGTATAGCTATTTAAATAAATTTCTTTTAGTACACAACTTAAACTAATTGACAACTATTTACAAATAGTTACGTCAACAAAGTATACATTAAACATACTTTAAATTAAGTACAAAAAAATAATAATATACTTATAGTATATATAGTATACACATATTATAATTTTAATATACTACAGTATACTTTTTTTTCACTTGGGCACCATAGGGACCAATGAATTTCAAGGTATCAATTGACGGCCTTAGCAATAGTCACATACCTTCAAATAGTGATAACTGAGCTTTATTGGTATGAAAAGCACAGGCCAAGTCTGGTGCCAGGCAGTCCAACATTTTGCAAACAGCCATTTCAACCAAATGTTTCTTGCATGGATTTAATAGGTTGTTGAGCTATGATTGCTATCATACCCATTTGCAATCTATTTGCTTCCTGTTTGGGGGATATTTTCTTCCTGTTTGAGTCCTATTACGCCTACAGAATCCTACTTTCGTCCCATTTTGTTGTATGTGCTTAGACCGTGTTGTAGCTGCTTGAAGTGAGGCCCCATTTGCTTGGCTCCCGTAATTGCTGCTTGCAACTATATTTATTATTATTATTTTTTGGCTATTTTTTGGCAAAAAAAGGAGGACCACCCAAACGCAGATTCCATAAGTATTGGACCAATCAGACTATTCCTCTAGCGCCACCATCAGGTCAAAGTCACATATTTCACATTGCTCTATCTCCTGTTCTATATGTCCCATTTTCATACACTTGGTGTCATATGACACCTACAACATTGCCAGAGGCCATTTTGAAATGCACCTACTTAGATTTTCAGCCATTTTGAAGTTTTTGTACTCCTCCTAAACCTGGCTGGCTTGGGCGGCTGTCGGCCCTGGTTCTCCCATGTTCTCGCTCCCTGGCGGTGGGGAGCTTCCCGTGCATGGCTCTCTGCTGCTCCCACTAAGGACCTTTGTGCTTTAGGGGGACGCGGGAAGACCTGGATGCTGGGGTTCTTGCCTGTCTGTTGCTGGGGTTGGTGCGGCGCAGTTGTGGCATCCCACCCTCACTAACAGCTACATTTTGTGACAGGCTTATGCACGCACACGCATACATATATACAGTACATAGACATGGCCTCACACGCACACACATCCACCCACACACACACACACATACTGTACACATTCACAAATAAATGTAGGTTGTTCGTGATTATTTATTTTAATTTAATTAATTTTGTGCTCGTGGCTGGGTAGTATTGTCTTTTATTTTGCTTGACTTTCTCCTTTTCATTCCCCCTCTGCTGGTTTCATTTGTCAGCTGTTTAGGGCTGTTGTTCGGCTGGTTGTTTGTTTTGTCTCCCCGTGCTACAGGTGCAGTGGCTGAACAGCCACTACAATACCATTTGGAGCTGGAGAAGCAAGGCCAGCACAAGGAGAAGGAGTGGATGCCTAAGAATAAAGTCTCGCCCGAACAACGAATCCCCCGCGGCCATTGCCGCCTCCTCCACTTGGCTGACCGCGGCGGCCTTACTGTCCACTCTCCCCCACCTGGTCTTAGGAGCTGCCCAGCCTCTCAGTCTGTCGGCTTATACGCCGGCAGCAATTTACCTAAATTAGACTGTAATGCACATGGGTTTAAGTTGTTGATGTTATGTTCTGTCTTGGTCTGAAATTTTTGAATTGATCATCGATCCAATCAGTATGCACAACGTTGAAATTATCTTTAACTATAGGAATGTTATACTTTGAAGTAAAGACTACATACTGCAATTAGATGTATTGATTTATGTCCTACTGATCTAAGTTCTCCCTTGCCTGCAAACAGAATTTGGCAGATGGATTGTTGTTCACAACTCCATCCATAGGAACGGTTTGTTTAGGGTGGTTTCTTTCATAAACATCTTGTCAGTTGATTGGATAAACCATTTGTCTGTCATTGTAACTTCAACCGCTCAAACCAATATGACGTGGGAAATAAAACATTTGCCGCAACCAGTTGGGAGTAGAGCAAAAACATATTTTCCATCTAAAAAAGACTTCAATGTTGTTTGTTCTATTTTTAATGAAGAAGATATAGTATTCAGTTGAGATAAAACTGACAATATAGCATCATCTACTTAACGTAGATGATGCTTTTTAGGATCCGCCATTGTTATTTTCAAGTTTCGAAGTCGCTTTCTCTGTTGTCACAACTAAAGCACGCCTGTAGCTATAATGACGACGCAGCGAAATTAAATTGAAGCTTGCAAGATCAGGATGGTCTCACGAGACTAAGGAAGTGGTGCAGAGAGGGCAGATTTGTCCATTGTGTATTGTGTCTCCTGACATCACTGAGAGCTGTTGTACAGTCTGATGGATTGGGGGGACGAAAGAGTTATTAAGTCTGTTTGTGGAACAGGACTGAGACAGCAGTCTGCCACTGAACACTCTTCTGCCTGATGAAGGTATTGTGCAGAGGGTGGTGGGTGTAGTGTCCTAGGGCACACAGACACCAGCAGAACGGTGCTGGGGAACATTTACCCTGCAGTAGCCACTTAGGAGCTGGTCTTAGTGTCTTAGAAGTGCTCTTGACTACCCATAACTTTTCACTGATTTCGGAGCTAGTTTTAGCACTAAACCACTTTGTGAAATACTCTCAGACCAAAAATGTAGTCCTACACTTAGGACTGACACTCCCGTTATTTTTTGGAGTTTCTCCTAAATCTTGAAGTTAGGAGCTGATTTTAGCCTTAGGATGCTTTGTGAATACCAGCCCTAGGCGTTGGAGCCTGGTGGTAGGTTTGGGGTGTTACTCCATCTTTATTGTATTACATAACCGACACACCCTCCAGCGCATTATGATAATGCATTGCTGGAGGTAAATCCAACCTGAATCCACCCTTCTGCTGGGATCAGGATAATCCCGTTCTTTCTGATCAAATGTATCCCAAACCTACTCAAAACTTTTGAACAACACAAACTGACGGTTTGATCTGGATCAAAACCAAGATTGGATTACATGATCTAATTGGATTTCAGGATCAATTTTATTCTTTAGAACAACCTATTTTCAAGATTTTATCCAAACCGATCACATTACTTTTGAACAACTAGCCTGTGGAATGTGACCAGTGTGATCCAATCCAATGTTGCTTTGAAAAACTGGTATAAAAGTAAAATGAGCCCGGATTGCAAAACATGGGATTTCAAAATCTGGATACATTTTATCCAGATTACATTTTAAACTTCTTAAACAGCTAATTATTCGGACCACAAGCTGCTACAATATAGACGGATCCGGTGAGGGATTTGTGTGTTCCACCAACTTGTGGCAGCCACGGTGTGCAGAAGTGACTCCGCCTACTGACACTGATAATATCTAATTTTATTGAGGACGTTAGACAGTTGCCCCCCAGTTGCATTTTGGCGTTAAACAAAATGCATACATAGAATATTTGTTCAGCAAGATGGACAGTAGTGGTGGGAAGTCTGGATCTTCTGAGTGACCCTGATTTTTTAATCTGGTTCAGCATAAAGAACGAGTATTTTGGTTCTTTTGAGTCTGTTGCTCAAGCTGGTATCACATGAGCAAAGAACCAAATATACAGAGCATTATGAACCTTATAGATTCCACAAATGCCTGTACATGTAGCCATATTCAAATGCCTTTGCTCAAATTAGATCAATAAAGACTTAAATTAGTATCAGAGGGTTTTAGACAATAGGGCCTATGTGTCACAATTAAAGAGACAGGAAGCACTCTGGTATGTTTTATTTTTCACAGCACAATGTAATTACATCATTTTAAATGTATAGTGTCAAAACCATGTGTTATTAGGACTGCACATAAATCCTTGCAGTGTTCTGTTTAATTATCCCTTTTTGTGCAAAAATATAACCACGTTTTAGATTGTTGTGCAAAAATGTAAATACTACATTTGAAAATTAAATCTGATTTGTGGAAAAGCATTTCTTTGAAAATCATTGTAGAAAAGTAGGACAATAAATTTACACACACCACTAGTGCCCCACATTTATATGGCCCCGGGGCCACAAAATTACCTAATTATATGAGCACATCAATGAAATCCATTTGGCAACATGAAAAGGTCTGTTATAGTTTAAAAGGCTTTAAAATATAGCAATTCATAACAAAATTCCAAATATAATAAATATTGCAATTTTGGTATTGGCTAACTAATTACTATGGTACAGTGCTGTAACTTTAATTCCACATTGGCGTGGCTTTTGATTGATGAGATCCAGGGATGGACTGGTCGTTGGGAGGTTCGGGAGTTTTCCTTAATGGCTGGTCCATCCCAGGCCGAAACAGCCGGTGGTCAAATAATTTTTATGTTTCAGTTTATAAGATCTTTACAATCCGCGATCGGGCCAGCTGGCTGCAGCTGAACGCTGTCTCTGTGTCACGGTGATGCGGCGCCATAAGACAGTCAGATCCGGCCAAACTAAAAGTTTTCAAATTGAGGGGAGATAGATTGAGTGGCCCCTCCCAACATGGACTGAACCGCGTGTTTACTGAAATATGAATTACTCGGCTGGCGCCAATTAAAGGAGCAATTACTTTCTGTCAGAGTTGTGTGACAGAACCACCCTGCCAAGAAAAAAAAGGGCCTGTCTGTTACAAATTCCCAGACTGAATTTATGTTCCAGTCTATTCCTGATGACATCCATCCAGAAATGCTGAAAGCACTGGTTGTGGAGGGGATGTCTTGGAGGACACGCCTCTTCAACATTGTGTGGAAGTCTGGACAGTGCCCAAGGAGTGGCAGACCCTGTTCCCCTGTTCAAAAAGAGTGACCAGAGAGTGTGTGCCAATTATAGGGTTATCACACTTCTCAGCCTCCCTAAAGTCTAATACATGATGCTGGAAAGGAGGGTTCAGCCGATAGTCGAACCTCAGATTGAAGAAGAACAATGCGGATTCTTTCCTGATTGTGGAACAACGGACAAGCTCTTTTGCAAGGCTTCTGGAGGGGGCTTGGCATTATGTCCATCCGGTCTACACCACTGCTTTTTGCAGATGATGTGGCCTTGATGGCATCATCGGTCCGTGACCTTCAGCACTCACTGATCGGTGAGTGCTGAAGGTCTGAAGCAGCCTACTCCGGGTAGAGAATGAGTCCTTACCCCAAGTGAAGGAGTTCAAGTACCTCGGGGTCTTGTTTGCCAGTGAGGGGACATTGGAGCAGAAGATTGGCCGGAGAATTAGAGCAGCAGGAGCAGTATTGTACTCGCTTTACTGCAACAATGTGACAAAAAGAGAGCTGAGCCGGAAGGCAAAGCTCTCGATCTACTGGGCAATTTTTTCCTACCCTCAACTATGGTTAGGATGGCTGGGTCATCGCCATTACAAGCAGCTGAGGGTGGGTGGCATCTCCCTTAGAGATAAGGTGAGAAGCTCAGCTATCCAAGAGGAACTCAAATTAGTGCCGCTGCTCCTTTGCAAAGGAGCCAATTGAGGTGGTACAGGCACGTCCAGCTGGGAGGAGGCCTTGTGGAAGACCCAGCATAAGGTGGAGAGATTATTACACTAGCCTGGGAACACCTCGGGATCCCCCAGCCAGAGTTGGTTAATGTAGCTCGGGAAATGAAAGTTTGGGGTCTGCTGGAGCTGCTGCCCCTGCGATCTGATAAGCGGTTGAGGATAGAGGGATGGATGGCTTGGCTTTTACTGCTAGTGTGTAACATGTCACAATAATTACACAATAATAACTTTGAAGTCTAAAGGATCTCAATTATTCATCACCTTTCCACTAAAAACATGAAAATATACAGTTAATGATTGCTTAGGGTAGGATTTTTTTTAAAGAATTTCTTTTTTTTTTTACTCATTTTTAGAACTCAAGTCTTTTGACTTGAGGAGTACAGATTAATAACTAAATCCCAACCCAATGCCTTGTTTGTAAGGAAAGTCAATATGAATAGAGAAAATCCTTTAAAACTCACAGCAGGTACCGTATTGGCTACAAATGGCTACAGGGGTCCTGTGTCCCTGGGAATGCTCCAGGCAGTCATTTCTCTCTGAGATACAGTGCTACTGTGCAATCTATTGGCTTTAAGATGTTCTAGAGCTTTCCTCTGGGCTTTGGTCACCGGAAGATCTGTTGCTGGAGTGCATAGGACAGAGATCCTCTGGAGAAGTAGAAAGTGTTTTAGAGGAAAAAACACAAGGGTGAAAACTGACATGGCTTGCTGGCATTATTTATATATAAAAAAATAATTAAAAAAAATACCTGTCTCAGTGTGCCAGGAGTTACAATCAGATTGTAAATCATGAAGAGAGGAACCATCAGTGTAGAAGAGAGAGTGAACCACCAACCTAGGGCATAGCCCCACCATGGATACTCAGTCGTATTGTTGAACTTAAGGGGAGTATATTTAACTAAAGAGAAGACAAAGGTTCCCTGACAACAGAAGAAAGAAAGACTTTCAATTCACAACAGTAGTTCTCATTGTGCAGATTTGAAACTTTTGACAAATGCTGAACTAGATTTAGTCTTGATCAGCAACAGACAGATTAGTTGTGATGAAATTAAGTGCTACTAGAACAATCCAACCAAACCGAAACCTTGGAATGGAATTCCAAAGTTTGATTGAAGCAATAATATTGTATGATAAAGCAATATTATACATGACTCACCATGCAGACCATTGGAGTTACATATTTCAAACCGTATTTAATTATGGGTAAAGGCCGATATCCAATCATGTCCTCAATGTTATCATAAAAGCGGTCTGAACCTATAGGATGAAACAGTGAGTAAGTCAATATCACCATCTGAGAACCACAAATAACATTTCACTCCTCTTTGGGAGTGAAATGTGTAGTGTATTACATTAAGGAAGATCCCAGATAGGACGGAGCCATTATTGATGTTCCAAAGATGATTTAAGCAGGCCTTCTAATGTACAGTTTGTTCCTAACTCACCATATATCCATCCAATAGACACAGACTGCAATATGGCAAAGAGAAGAAGGGTCATCCCGCTGCAGGCATAATAGTCAAACAACTGGAAGATGTATAGTCCTCCCTTTGTTAGAGAAGGGGAGTTAGCTGAACATTTCTGCTGTTCTGACATTTGACATGTTATGAATCAGCATGCCTGTTGTCTCGGATCCTACCTCAGTCACCATCACAAGGCCAACACAGAAGCTCACAACACTAATGGTAAGTAGAAGGATTTTACGCCGATGGCCAACATAAAAGAAGACGGGATTTGTGTCGGAGACTGATGTTATAATAGCTTCCATACCTACAAACTGAAACAGCAGTTTTTAATGATTTTTATTCTTATTTGTAATAATAATACAATATTGCAACTTAATTAGCTAACGCATGATACCCAGTTACATTAAACACACACACATATACATACATATATATATATATATATATATATATATACACATATACACACACATATATACATACATATATATATATATATACACACACATACACATATATATACACACACATATATACATATATATATACATATACACACACATATA
>JAODUG010080310.1:0-2500 GCA_027564795.1 Aphredoderus sayanus
CTACCTGGCCCTCTCGTGCTCCCTTTCATTGTCTCTCTGCTGCCACTGGCAGGTCTCATCGATATGCCTGTTGTTCACCTTTGACCTCTCTCTCTCTCTGCCCTCTCTCTCTCCCTGCCCTCTCTCTCTCTCCCTCTCTCTCTCTGTCTCACACAACTCTGCCATCTCTCAGTTGGCCGTATTCTGCAATGTCTCTACCTTAACTCCTTTATATGAATCCATCTTGCTCTCCTCTCTCTATAAACCATCCCTCACCATTCTCATTCTCACCAGCAGCTGTGCGGAGGAGGCAAAATGGATGGGAAAATATTTGGCAGCCATCTCTACTGCCGGAGTTGTTTTAACCTACCGTGCGCACGCGCACACACACACACACACACACACACACACACACACTCACACACACACACTCACTCACAGTTTTGTCTGACAAGCTCCCTCCAGGAATTAGCCTCAAAATTTAAAATCTCTCCCAGCTCTCCCGCTCTCTGTGTATCTCTTAAAATCCCTTTATCACATTATTATGCCTGGAGCAGGCATACACAAACAACGAGTTGCCCTCCTTATGCATTGCTCACTGCTCTGGAACTCTCTGGAACTCTCTGAGGGGTGAGACTGTAGCGAACGCTGCAGTCCGCATCCACTGAAAACAGTGGGGGGAGTAGGGCACTCTCACCTCGCCAACTTCCTGTCCCGCTACAGTAGGAATGGACAAGCACACTCAATACTAATAAACTGTAAGTCATGTGTGCTGGTACAGCAGCTACACACCCCGCATTCTAACACACACACACACACACACAACCCCTCTCCCTCCCCTGTTCCTCTGCAGCTAATTATCTAATTTTTTCCTTCAGTGTCAGCTTTGTGTGCTTGTGAATCACCACTGTGTCAGAATCCCCTAGCTCCAGGCTTTCCCCACACACACACACACACACACGCACGCACGCACGCACACACACACCTACACATGCAAGCACATACGCCGCACACACCTGTGTACAGGAGCAGGAACACACACTGACAAAGCGTCCCCACCCCCGGGTCTTTGTTTTAATGCTTTTATGCTTTCTCTTTTTCTTCTTCATTCCAGCAGAGGTGCAGGTTAT
Source organism: Aphredoderus sayanus (assembly GCA_027564795.1). Taxonomy (NCBI): domain Eukaryota; kingdom Metazoa; phylum Chordata; class Actinopteri; order Percopsiformes; family Aphredoderidae; genus Aphredoderus; species Aphredoderus sayanus. The sequence goes on from JAODUG010080310.1 coordinate 1,110, forward strand.
TCCTGGAAGAGAAGACAGCGCCACAGGGCTCTTGACAGGTTGCGTAAATCAGATGTCATGGAAAGATCTAATGGTCCTCCGTGGCTCTGATATAGTATTGTAGTGTGCCGGCAGCCTCATGTACTGTGCACACATACGTTATACGTTATACAGTATAGTGCACATCTTGACACACAGGAACACAATGTGCATTCTACATAGGCTACAGACATACAGACAAGACCCCACCCCCTACTGCTTATGGATGCATATGTTAATGTGTCCATGTGTATTATCTACAGCTCAACTGTGTCTGACAGTTGCCTGGCTCAGCAGGTTGCTAGTCAAGTCAAGTCCAACCACTTACATTTACAGTGTATATACACCAGTAAATACCAATATTGAAGTTGACCCATCTTTTATGCAGTCAAAGCAGATGGATTGCCAATACATATATACATGAATTAAAGGAATAAGGAAGAAAATTAAGAGACTGGACTAAAACCATGGGGCAGCCTAAAATTAAACTGAAAGCAAGAGATAAAAGGTTGGTCTACATTTGATTTAAAATTGCCACAGCATTTAATAATGTGTAATGGGAGACTATTCTAGAGGCTGTGGGCAGCAAGAGAAAAAGCCCACTCACCTTTTGTGATCCACAACCTGAGGCTGTTTAACGTATACTATGACTGATGGTGTTGGCATGTCAGTATGTAAGTATGTAAGTAAAAACATACTCACAAAATATACAGTATATATACATATATATATACAGTATATATATTGTATATATAGTAGTTGTTGACCAAGCGGGGAAAGACATTGAGACCTTGCTCATCACAACAGTAGCCTACTGTATTTTGTGTGAGAATAATTTATTTAAACATGAAGTACATCCATTTCATATGGCTCCACTGTTAGAGCTTTTCAGAACATGCCTTCACACATTCCCATTTAATCAATCTAATTGTACTGTGTTTTTATACTGTATATTAATTTTGTAAAATTTAAGACTTAATTTGATTCTGTAAAATGTTACATATTATAATTTTTTTTAATTATTATTAACCATTAAAGAAAATAATCAGCTCCTCCATGGCATTGCAATTATAAGATGATCAATTTAAATGGATGTAAATGGAGTATCATGCTAGGTACAGTACATGTATGCTAAAGGCGTTCAAACATAGCCTTGTACATGTACAGTACTGTATATGGACACATAAAGGTGCCCGAACCATGTTTCTCTCCAGGACAAAGTCTATATTTCTTCTGCATTGTTATACTAGATCAAGGCAGACACAAGAGTCGCCTGCCACACCGTTGAGGAAAATACACACCAATGTATTCCCTCTGTCGCATCACAGCCGGTCTCGCTCTTCTTTCTTGTGCCCTTTTAAAAACGTACAGTA
>JAODUG010080310.1:5000-12747 GCA_027564795.1 Aphredoderus sayanus
ACTCTGGAGGGAGTGTGTTTAACACAACTGCTCTTCGACTGATTTACTTTCTCCTTTGGATAAAGTGTGTGTGTGTGTGTGTGTGCCTGTGCGTTTGAGTCATAGTTAAGACTCCACTACACCCCTCCCCCCCTTCCCTCCAGCCCTCAGAAGGGACCCAAGCAGCAGGTTCCAGCTGTAATTAAATTCAATAAACAGGCGAAGGTGAAGAAATAAATCAAGTGGAGACTGATGAACAACAGGAGATTAAATGCCACTGAGCCATGCAAACAAATATTTCAATACAATTTTCAGTAGAGGGCACAGGGGTCCACGGCTAAGGCTGCTGCAAACCGGTAAACTTTCCAGCCAGAAATGTCCTTATTGACGTCGCATTTAAAGTAAGACTGTAGAAGAAGGCTACGCTCATACAGTACATTGTCTGCCGTCCGTCTTGTCCAAAACGCCCTCCTTTATCTGGGCTTATTCAGAGGCCAGGCCACTCTTTATTAATCACTATTGGGGTATTAATGCTGCATAATACATGAAGTACAGCGGTGCAGGTGTGAATGAAGTCTGTGATTAGGCGTTAAAGATTAGAAGCACTGCTGGTGCATATTAATGCTTCCATTTGCGGTTGTGTGGGAGCGGTAGGACTAGTTTGATAGAGCGCTAGGACTCTAATGCCAGTTCGCCTCTCAGCAAATCAATCTCAACCAGAAACCAGCAGGTCACCCAGCAGGTCAACAAGTCAGCTACTTAGCCCGTCAACGATGGAGGAGGTAGTAGTGTGACTCATAAGGGCTTGCTTCCCATGCTGTTCTGCTTGCTCTGCTCCACACCACAGCGTATTGCCCTCCTGGGCATCCTATGCCTAAGTACTTAAAAGTCCCCGGAATAGAAATGAGGCCTTATTTTAACAGGCATCGTTCAAGGCCACACCTGGTGCTCTGAGAGCACCCGTTCATTCTGCACTATGAATTAATAAGAGGTCTTTCGTAGCCGGGAGGTCACTCTATGACTCCAGCTACTCATTCGCAGGCCTCAGAACAGGCTTTGTGAACCTGACATTTAATGTGTGTGTGTGTGTGTGTGAGAGAGAGAGGATGTGTCTGCCTATTTATCTGACTGTCTGTCTACCAGCTAATTCTTGAAAACCTGATGGAGACATACTGTCCTCACCCAGATTAAAATGGCAAGGACAAAATTGCTTCCACTCAACCCTTGCAGAGCGATCACTGTCTCCCTCCTCTCCCTGACATTCTCCTCCACCATGCTTCTGCCACCCAATCAACCTTTAATTCCTAAAAATACAACCTCCAGTTGTTCCTGCTGTCATTCTCTCTCTCTCACTCACTCTCTCCCTCCCTCCCTCTCTCTTTCTCTCTCTCTCTCTCTCTCTCTCTCTCTCTCTCTCTCTCTCTCTCTCTCTCTCTCTCTAGACTGTCATTCTCTCCTCTAGTCAGTTCTTTCTTGGCCCCTCTACTCCTGTCCTCCTTTCAACAGCTGTTCTTCCTTTATTATCTTGCCCCCTCTTTCTGTCTGGCCTTTAACTCTAATCCTCCAACGGCCTTTCACATGCACAATATTCCCCCCTATGAGCCCTTCTTTCCTCTGACAGCCGTTCACTTATTAGTTCAGGCTTAGCTTTGTTTGTTGGTTTATATATTTATTTATTTTGTCGCCCATTTTTATACATGCCTATTGTCTCGGAAACTTCTGCCAGTGCCAACTGAAGAGCTCAAATAAGCCGCGAACCATTTGCTGCAGATTGTTTCTGCGTTTTATTTACAGCAATTTTCTGCTACGTATTCATTTGGCTCTCATGTACTCTATTGCAATTATTACTTAGGTCTAGCTTTTGGAATTCAACATGGCAACATATACAGACTGTTTTTCGACAGCCTAGCTAATGGAGGCTCACACCATTTTGTGGTTTCCTATCAAGTCAGTGCTAAAAGAAACAGCGGCAAATGGGTGGAGAAGTCTCCCATTCAGCTAACCGCTGGTCTTTGGCCTAATTGCGGTAATGAAGTCCGGGCTGAGGCTATAACACCAGATGTGCACATGCTGCCCGTGATGGCGCTTCTATAGGCCTGGCCTGAGTTATCACCCGCTCACCGCTGGCAGTGAAGACAGTGACAGGGGAAGGGATGGCGGGGAGAAAGAGAGGGGAGGGAATGAGAGAGACCATGGGGGAGAGCACAAGGTATTCTAAAAGAGGAAGAGTAATCCAAAGAAGTGACCGCGACAGTGGGAGGGGGCTGCAGTAAAATCAATATATTGAAATGAGTCATTTACCAAGAGGTCAGTGTAGAGCCCACATAGTTTATTGAAGACCCTATTGTGACCTGGCCCTGCCCCCCCGCCCCCCTTCCCCCAGTCAGGTGGTCCTTGGCCTTTTATTATCGGGGTCTCCAGGCCACACTCTATCTATCCCTTTCCTATAGGAGAACGCCCAGTCTGGAATCAATAGCTTGTGTCACAGGAACAGCTGTGGCGCTTTGACACCAGTGGGCGCGACAGGAAGTCCATTACACCGCAGTTATCTCCAGTGCTGCTGGGAAACGTAGTCCTCGAGAGACACGGAATGGTGTGTGGCAGGCTGGGTGACCAGTGATGGCGGCGGCGGTGACAGGTTGGGAGATACTCTAATACAGAGCAACATGTCTGATTAACCTGCGTGCCTCCATAGGGATCTATACACACACATACACTCACACACACACACACACACACACGTTCCTTAAAAACAACCCACATGTGAAACCAGGCTTACAAAACCCACAGACATATATCATCCGCACGTATATGCTATTCCCTCTGTGCTGCCCTGCTCTCTGCAACGGCATTGGCTGGGTGTAATGTGCAGCTTGCAGTGGCAGAGAGCTGGAGGACCTATGCGTTGAGAGGGGGAGAGCACTGGGATCCGCAACCATAAAGCAACATGACAGCGTTCATTGGGGCTCACCTTGGCCCAATAACCTTGATCAGCCAGGGCATCAGTCAAACATTCATTCCTGAGATGTTACAAGCTGGAGGGCTACTAGGTGGGGCTTCATCCCCATAGGACAGCTGTTCCAAGTGTGGGTCCTCCCACTACAGCACGCCACGCCCTTCTCCAACACCTCCCTGTATTGCTTCAAGCATAACCTGTGAGCTGGGGCAGAAAGGTGAGCTTCTAGGGGTGCTATAACACAATCGAGGAGTACCTATAGTAAAGTGTGCATGTCCAATCGTAGCTGTTTACATAGAAGTGTTTGATTACTTTTTCTGCTGTTACTACAGTATTTTGGCCTTCCTTTGTGTAGCAAAAATAGGATGTGGCTTCATAGACTTCAACTGACTTTTTTGAGTCATGGGTCAATAAAATGCTGCCATAGGAGGAGGTCCTGTCCCGATGGTGTGTTTTCTCTATGCTCTACTGCCGTCATCATCCGCCAGCCTCTAGCTACAGTAGCTAGCATAATAACACTCATCTGATTAGCTAAACAAACGCGGTGCTCTGTCCCCGCTCACACATCATGGTAGTCTCTCTTCATTGCACATGCCCGCGCACACTTGTCCTCGATGAAATCACAACACCACACGCGGCTCAGCTGAGAATAAATAATCAGATGTACAAGTGTTCATAAATCACCACAGCTTTTGAATTAGCAGATAGCAGCATTAATCATAGACTTTGGTGTGGATACTGTACAATTAAGGCAATATATTTATCTTCGTTGAATGCATGTTTATCTATGTTGAATACCGTACCTTTTGATTTTAACAGGTCCAGAAAACAAAAAGATTTCACTAATGCAGCAATTCAGTGATTTGTCTAAGCAGCGCGTACCTTAAGGTATGCAAATGACCATTTACAGCCGCTCACCGCCAAAGCGTCATGACATAACGTTTATCTTAGTAAAATAAAGCCTTTGATGCACCAAGCTTCAGAGGTAATGAAAGCAATAGTTCTCTGTGAGTGGAAATTGCTTTTCCAGAGCTTCATTTTACAGCTGGGCGTCAGATACGCTCCTCTGGCAACTCCTCCTGAATGTTTCATCACAGACTTGATCCCAGGGGTTGGTACAACCCCCTCTATACACACTCATACAGGAAGGCACACACACACACAGAACCGCTATGTGAAGCCCTTCGTATCAGCCGTGTGGGGATATGAGAGCCAACTAGAATCCATTTAATCTGCTGTGGGAAAGATTTGATTGCACATTTTGATTGCAAAACTACAGTAACAAACATTAGACGATAGAACTGAACAACCCTAGTTGATCTTGCCTGATGTCATTTGAGGATTTGTCATATATCTAGCAACAATGGTTGAGCTACAGGTACTTGTTAGAACAAGTTACTCATTGTTACAGTGTTACCACTGTCAGAGTAAAAATGACTGTAGTAACCATTTTGCATGTACTGCTCTGCTCTGTTGTAAATATAACGATCGCCACTAGGGGCTGACTGAAATAATAAAATATAAAGAAATAATAATGTATTCAGTTTATTTTTGTTCAAACTAACCAGTAACATGTATAAGGTCACTAGGCCAGACGTATGTGCATTCTGAAGATGAAGCCAGATGCTTTATTATGAGCTGGTGATTGAGACACATCAGTGCCAAGCAGAATGGGTTTCCTCGGCTGGGTAGTTCAACAGAAGTGTACAGTATGTACTGTATGTCTCTCAGAATAGACAGACAAGACAGGAAAGAAACAGAATCAGTAGAGATAAGACTTTGAAGAACATCAGAGCTGTGTCTACAATACAGCCTTGTTCATGGGGAAAGCATTGTGTGTGTGTGTGTGTGTGTGTGTGTGTGTGTGTGCGTGCGTTTGTGAGTGAGAGAGAGAGAGAGAGAGTGAGAGAGAAAGAGAGAGAGAGTGAAAGGGGGAGCGATAGATTGTGTACTCACAAATGCATGGGGGCATGTAGGTACTGTACCCGAATATTCTTGGTGCATGCTTTTTGCAACTTCCTGCATGAAAGCCTGAGTGCGTGGGCTGTGCACGACATGCGTACGTGGTCCCGGGCAGAGGGATTTACGTCAGAGGGCTGCAGGCACATGTACGCTCCTGCCTGTGAACTACTCTTCAAAGACACGCTTGGCAGCTGCTTTCATTGCTCGACACACTGGGCCATGACTGCACTCCAGAGGAGGGCAAGTCTTCAATATATCTCTCCCACACACACACACACACACACACTTGAATGTATTTGATGAAGGGAATCACATTATGCAGATATTTGGGAGTTCTCAAATATGTTTGTTGATTTTGTTTATTAAACCATGGGAAATTCCAATGCCTCTGCATGAAGTTGTCAATGTGTACTTCAGTTACAATTATTGTAAACAGTGTTAGCATAGTCTAAACATCTATTTTGTGTAGTGGGCACAACAATAAATATAGTTTTATTTCTTTATATATACTGTATATGTATATACAGTATATACAGGATGGTATTGTGTTGCGGTGGTCTAGCTCAACTACACCATACTAGGTTTACTCGATGACCTTTTCTCCAGAAAAGAAAAGAAAAACAAAATGACGGTTGGTTGTTAGTGGGGCACGTACGCATGATGGATTAAAATATCTGCTCCACAAAACCAAGTGTGGACACCGCTGTCATGGCCAGAATTAAACGCATTGCTCACAGGCCAAAGGCTGTGATTCACAGCAGAGTCACAGTCTGGCCGAATGAAACTAGTTTCCAATACATGGACACCTTTTTGTTCACATAAACAGACAGACAGACAGACACACACACACACACAAACACACAAAAACATGCTCTTCTGCACAGCTTTTTATCATATTATATGTTGCTGAAAATGAAATGAAAAGACACAAAACACATCCTGATGAAGGCCAAAATTGCTGAAACGTTGCCATGTTGTGCTTGGCATGGCCAAATAAACGGAGTAATTAGGTTTTTGCCCCTGGCTACGGTATAAAAAGTGTGCTAGCCTCCATATTTTAGCGGCCCTGCATGGACACAAACAATTTTTGTGCTTCCAACTTAATGAAAGGTAAAAACGATTCAGCTTTTAATTAAAATAAACTCATATAACGTGGTGCAAAGTAATTTGAAGTTGTCCAGACAAAAGTGAGAGGCGGGGCTGTAATCCAAACCATTTAAAACAGATAAACCAGTCACACCAATGAAATCACCAATGAAATCTATAGCTTGATCTGCTTTGGCATATTCATTCATTTTTTTTTGTTTTTTCTTCGTTAGAAACACGGCACTTTCTTGCTTCCTTCCTCCCACTCCCGTCTTTGATCAAGATCCTTTTCTTTCCATATTTCTCTTCCTTCAAGCTTCGTATTTTTTCACATATCCTTTTTTTATACCATGTTCTTTATTTCTTCTTGCTCTCAGCTTTTCTCCAGCTTTTATCTGCACTTCATAGGGAATAACTGCGGCTGGGGGAGTATAATGAGGCTGTTCGTCTACAACTTCAAACCCTCCCTTCACCCATTTGCCGGAGTTCTAAAACAAACCCGGAACAAATATTTTGACATTCAGACGTGAGGGGAGACAAGCCTTGTGCCATGAAGGTTTTTGATTCATCTTCAAAAACACAAAAAAAACATACAAAAGTTAAAAAATATATATGTATACCATATAGAAAATGAAAGAGAAGCCAACCAGATGTTGATGCTGCTTCTTATACAGTACAGTACCTGCTATAGTATCTGCAGAGACCTCTGTGATCCTGTGATATTGCAAAACTGCAGAATTAGCTGGTGCGATACTGGGGCACCATTAAGACTGAGAGTAATTAAAGCACGGGAGAATGGGCCATGTACTATATGTTCCGATGTAAACGTTGTAGCCAACCAGCAGCAGTTACTGCATTGTCAAGGATCAGGAGGAAATTGCCCTGACCAGCTTGCATTGTGCAGATACAGTACGCAACCACAATGTGCAGCACACTTATGTTTGTAACAATAATTGCTATGCGTGGTATTGAATGGCATATCACGCCACAATAAACTTGATTATTATGGTAATTATACAAGTATAAAACAATTGAACACCAAGCCCTACAGTAGATTTATCATTACGATAGCCATAGAGATAGGGGGCTCTGCTTTTGGAAAGGCCAGTTGACGGCAGTTGGAGAAAATCAACCTTCCTTGTGAGGAAAGGCGACTTCCTCGCCTTTGCGATCATAATGCATTTTCTTATTTAACTATTGATTTTTCTGTGGATGCTCGGCTTGCTTTTTTCTCTTAAAAGGACACCGAGGCAGGGGAGTGGCTGTGGGAAGGATAAATAAGATGGAGGGGTTGTGGAGGAGGAGGAGGAGGAGGAGGCTGATGAGGAGGAGGAGGAGGAGGAGGAGGAGGTGATGAGTCTGGAGCCACCCTGAGCAGTAATGAGGAAGCAGTAAAAATGAGACAGCATTGTGTTGTACTTTAAGGTAGTTCATCTTTAAAATGAATAGTCCCTGAAGGGCCAGGTGGTTAATGCCATTTATTAATAGACAGACAGGGCCAGCAGTGGGGGCCGGAGCCCTCTGAGAACCCTTAGTTAAGTCTGGATGGAGGGACTGAGAGGAACGATTGAAGAGAATAAGAAGGAAGAGGAATGAGTCTGTCTGAAAGAGAGAGTGAGAGAGACAGAGAGAGATCGTATGAGAGAGAGAGAGAGAGAGAGAGAGAGAGAGAGACAGAGAGAGAGAGAGAGAGAGAGACAGAGAGAGAGACAGAGAGAGAGACAGAGGGAGAGAGAGAAGTCCTTATGTGCGTGTACAGAAGCC
>JAODUG010080332.1:0-33222 GCA_027564795.1 Aphredoderus sayanus
TTAATGTTCAAACTGATAAATTCTTTTTGCAAATATTTACTCACTTTGAATTTGATGCCTGCAACAAATTCCAAAAAAGCTGGGACAGGGGCAACAAAAGACTGGGAAAGATAAGGAATGCTCAAAAAACACCTGTTTGGAACGTTCCACAGGCGAACAGGTAAATTGGAAACAGGTGAGTGTCATAATTGGGTATAAAAGTAGCATCCCTGAAAGGCTCAGTCATTCACAAGCAAGGATGGGGAGAGGTTCACCACGTTGTGAACAACTGCGTGAGCAAATAGCCCAACAGTTTAAGAACAACATTTCTCAACGTACTATTGCAAGGAATGTAGGGATTTCATCATCTACGGTCCATAATATCTTCAAAAGATTCAGAGAATCTGGAGAAAGCGGCAAGGCCAAAAACCAACATTAAATGCCCGTGACCTTCGATCCCTCAGGCGGCACTGCATTAAAAACCGACATCAATGTGTAAAGGATATTACCACATGGGCTCAGGAACACTTCAGAAAAACCTTGTCAGTTAACACAGTTCCTCGCTACATCTACAAGTGCAAGTTAAAACTCTACCATGCAAAGCAAAAGCCATATATCAACAACACCCAGAGACGCCACCGGCTTCTCTGGGCCCGAGCTCATCTGAGATGGACTGACGCAAAGTGGAGAAGTGTGCTGTGGTTTGAAAAGTCTACATTTCAAATTGTTTTTGGATATTATGGATGTCGTGTCCTCCAGGCCGAAGAGGAAAAGGACCATCCGGATTGTTATCAGTGCAAAGTTCAATTGTGTGGCGCATTATGAAGTGCACAATACGACAATGGGGATCCCTGACTGTTGAGCAACTAAAGTTGTACATCAAGCAAGAATGGGAAAGAATTCCACCTACAAAGCTTCAACAGTTGGTGGCCTCAGTTCCTAAATGCTTATTGAGTGTTGTTAAAAGGAAAGGTGATGTAACACAGTGGTAAACATGCCCCTGTCCCAGCTTTTTTGAAATGTGTTGCAGGCATCAAATTCAAAGTGAGTGAATATTTGCACCAAAAAAAATAGTTAATCAGTTTGAACATTAAATATCTTGTATTTGTAGTGTATTCAATTGAATATCGGTTGAAAAAGATTTGCAAATCATTGTATTCTGTATTAATTTGCGTTTTACACAACGTCCCAACTTCATTGGAATTGGGGTTGTACTTTCAGTGAACAAAATGTAATCTAAAACCTTCTGTTTTAGTTGAAATGGTACAGTATAAAGCTACAGGTAGACTGAGAGGACCTCATAATCAACTTGTGATCCCACATTGGCATCATCTGTTATGCAGAACTCAAGTCAACAGGCTGCGGTTCTAACCTGTGTGTGTTTTTGTGGTGTCCTCTCAGGGGAGGCTGCAGGTCTGGCTCTGGGCCTGGTCATGCTCGGCTCCAAGTCAGCCCAGGCCATCGAGGACATGGTGGGCTACGCCCAGGAGACGCAGCACGAGAAGATCCTGCGCGGCTTGGCTGTAGGCATCGCCATGGTCATGTATGGCCGCATGGAGGAGGCTGACGCCCTCATTGAAAGCCTCTGCAGAGACAAGGTGAGGAATGCACAGGAGGCCCATTGTTTGCCAAGAACAAACGAGTGTACTGGTTTGTCGTTACCTTGTTTAATGGCGTGTGATCGCACAGGGACAACATGAAATCTCAACACAGGTTAAAGAATGATGTCTGATGCTGTACTGTGACTTCAAGTAATCACTCCAAGTCTTGCAGCTAGCACATACAATCTTTCTATGATTCATACAGTTACACTTTTCTTTGGCACTCGGACAAGTACATTACCGTAAAAAACGTAAACAGATTTACACAAAGTACTGTATAGACTAATACATTCTGTGTATACTCCATATGCGACGTGAGCGACTTCCTCTGTTTCTTTGCCAAGAATCCGTCAAGAACCACCTGGTGTGGTGGTGGGGGGGGTGATTTAACTATTTTGAATGTATGTGTGCGTGCAGAACAGGAGTTCTGGCAGACCAGAGTTCTTACTGTTCTGTTTCCCCTCACTGTCATACCCAGGATCCCATCCTGCGTCGCTCTGGAATGTATACGGTGGGCATGGCCTACTGTGGCTCTGGGAACAACAAGGCCATCCGCCGTCTGCTGCACGTTGCTGTAAGTTGTATGGTTTCCCAGAATTCTCTGAAACCAATGCCATGATTTTGAGCATACAGATTGAATACATCTTAATAATGACCATAATAATACGACTGTATTGGTTACTTTAGTATTTGAAATTATAACACATGATTTTCATGTCTGGTGAATGTGACTACGCATGATGTCCTGAAGGGGGCAGTGAGTCCTCGCTGTGAAGAACCTGGCTACTTTGAACTTTATACTCATAATTAGTTCTAAAAGAGTCTGAGTGTCAACTATGTTTTTAATGAGTTATATTTCTGCTTTGCTTCAAAGGTTAGTGACGTTAACGATGATGTCAGAAGAGCTGCCGTCGAGTCTATTGGTTTCATCATGTTCAGGTAAGGTTATGAGTGAATTATCAGAATGCTCTGCCTTCTGTTAGCCTCTTAAACTCTAGCGAAAGGTCCCTCAAATGTTTCTCAAAGCGAGAAAATATGAAACTAACAATGTCTTTTGTAAATTATTATATATTTGATCTTATATCGCCAGAGATTGAAATGTTTGTTAACTAATCAAGTTACGTATTTAATTAATTTAACACATTTTAACATGGTCAGATTTACTCATAGACGTATGAGCTTTATTCCCAACAAAATATAGTAAAGAATATAAAATGATAAAAAAAAAGTGATCCATTTCACATTTGAAAAAGTTAAACACTGCAAAAAATGAAATGCAATATATTCCGAAGAAAATATGATTGCTCTCTCACGTTATAAAGTCCATTTCACAAGCTTTAAATTGCAAGAAGAAAGTCACTTTTCTTAACTACTCATGTTTGGTAAATTGCACATAATCTTTGAAAAATATCTGACAATTTGGTGTACCAAGCTGTGTCCTTTTTGGTGTTTTATCACAGTTTCATGTTTGAGACAGCTGTAGTGTTTACTTTGTAGTTACGTGACTACGTGACGTTATAACAGATGAATTGCTAGAGACGATATGTGATACCCAGTTTTGTTTATATAAAGGGATCGTTTTCCCTGTCAGGATAACTTTTGCTCTTGTCTGAACAATCTGTGGGACCTTAGGAGAGCTAGTTTATTTTTGTATTGGAGCTGGCACAAAAATTAGTTTAATGCTTGATTCCTGCTTGATTTATTTTTCTCTAAAACATTAGCTCTAAAGGCACCGCTTATTTTACAGTAAGAATGAAAACAATAGTTTTACATTTTTATTCCCTTATACAGAAACAGTATACCTTACAGAACAGTAATGTGGACACCCTACTTTTGTAACGTGAACATTTAACCATTTATCTATATTTTGTGAATTTATTCAAGCACTTTTTATTCTTTTTTTTTTTTTTGTATAAACCAAACTATTTTATAGGGTTAGATTAGTAACTATTCTCTAACTGCAGTTATGAAAGATGACTACAATCTGGGTGATTCAAGTAATTGTGTTAAGCGATCACAATGATACTGGTGCACTTGAAAATATATTTATATTTCTCTCTTGCTCTCCCTTTCAGTTTTGCACACTCACATTTTTATTTTCCTGTTCTTTATGGGGGCACATCACTCTTACCTCGACATGAATTTACCCATTAGACAGCAATGCAGCATTAAACAGAGCGCCTGGACAAATGCTGGGACAGGGTGTCCATTTTAAGCCCAAAAAAGGCCATGTGATATTCCTTGTGATCAATTGGCCACTAGATAAACCTTGTGTAAATCCTTCCTGTGTTTAGAGAGCCTTGTGAACAGCAACAATTCAGCTGAGCCTCTAGTTCACCCAGTTCTCACCCTAATGGCACAAAGGACACCAAACCATGCACCTACTACTAGCTAGTTTAGGTAAGCTGTAGTTTAGCTCCTAAAATAAGACTAGGACTAGGCCTGACGACCACTGTTCTAAAGCCTGGTTTAGTGTGTTTAGTCCAGCACTTGTAATAATTAGGCTGTTATAGAGATGAAATCAAAATATTACAACCAGACTGGGACATTAAAATGGGCCCAGTGAAATACAAAGTATTTCTATAAACAGATTCACTACTTTTAGGCATGTAGAAAATTCTTCTGCACAGGAAATAACATGGCAACTAAGCCTCCTTGTTTCATCTGTTTACACACTTTTATTTCAATACTGTCACATTGACATTTAAAATGTAAAGTCTGTAATAATTCATATAACATTTACAACCAAATATTTTCAGTTAAATATGTTTGAGTGCAATGCGTTGACAGTGAGGATTTAAAGTATTATTTATTTATTTTCCCCCCTTCCCACTAGTATGTAAGCATGTATACTTGTGGGAGAAGGGTGGTGGGGGGAGCAAGTCTGAAGTGACAGTATTAGCATAAAGTAGGAATACCGGTACACATTGCATTCTCAAACCAAATTGCAGTTTCAAGATTTTTCATTTTGATCTTGATGACTCCTTAAAAACAATCCAGCATTGGATTTTATCTCTTTATTTGAGGGTTTTGCCTTCTTTGAGTTTCTGAATATTCTATGCAAACCGTACTCTCCCCTTGCAGCAAACGTTTTTACTTCTCCCATTATCTTTATAAACACAACTTGTAGAAAGAGTCCTTGGTGTGTTTGACATTTCACAATGTAGCTTAATGTTTGCCTTTTTTAAAGAGATGTTTGCTCTCTAAAGTATTCCATCTCTTTCAACCTTTGTCTTCAACCAGAACTTTACATTCATACATAACTGACATGCTCCTCCTGCTTACACACTTCATTTTCAGTTAGCAGTAGCGTGTCAAACACAACATTGCTGGACGACTGTGTGGGAGTTTGTCGGCACTTTATTGGGTTTTGGTAACTGACTGGTCCAATACCATTCTTCATTCCCCGTTTCATGAACAGTTTTGAATTCTCCGCCATGGAAGACATGCGTGTCAGACATGCGTTGTCTTGCATTAACCGTGGGGGCCTTCCCGATTCGGCAGCTGCACAGCTGGTATAATTACACGTCATATAACGCGTAAATGCCTGCCGGAATGTCTTGTTGAACAGAGTGTAGACCAAGGGGTTGATGCCCGATGACACATAACCCACCCAGACAAAGATCTCCATTAGACGGCTAATTACGTTGACATCGCAGCTAGCGCATAGAACAGAGGTGATATTAGTAATGAAGAATGGACACCACATAACCACAAACAGGAGAAATACAATGCCCAACACTTTCGAGGCACGTTGCTCATTGCTGAGGTTTTGCATGGACTTCTTGCCCATAGTGGACATCCGCCGAAAAGGCATGTCATCTGCTGTAAGAGGGTTTGTTGTAGTTGTATTCGAATTTCCTGGTGTCCGCAGTAGACTGCCATTGAACATAGTCGTTTTCTCAGGTTCAGCTGGTGCCATACCCTGCTCCCATTGGAAAACTGTGGAGACTGTTGGTCTGGTGAAACGTTGAGTCACCTTTGTCTTAAGCAGATAAACCTTCTTGCGCAACACCTGAATAGTTAGCAGGTAGATGACCATCATGATGGTTAAAGGGATGAAGAAGGCCACCAGGGAGCCGAACATGATAAACTCCCTAAAGCTGTCAGTTTTCAGCAGGCAAGTGTGATTATTGTTGAAGGTGATATTATTGGGAAGATGATTGTTCTTTAGTCCCTTTATAGGAATCGGAATAGCAATACCTGTGAATTATAAGAAATATGTTTAGCTTTCCAAATAGTGATAATATATATATATATATATATATATATCTCAAAATAATTAACAATATAGTGGCCCATAAATTAAAAATAGAATGCTATGCACCCCACAAAATAATGGCACCCCACAAAAGCAAGACATGTACAGTCTGGGAAAACGTGCTTTTTCTGTGTTTTTAATGCTCAAATAAAGCTTATTTTATTTTTGGATGTATCCCTTATCCCATTTTCTGTAACTTTATTACTAGTGGAAATTTTTAACAATGGCTAATATGGCAGAATGATCATTACATGGCTTTCCACAAGGCATCTTAATAGTTCTAAAATGCACCATGACTGGTCCAGTGTGTTACATTTCATTACACCTCCAACCAATGTCTTGTGTTTATACAGAATCTGCTTTTACTGCATCCGGCTCGTATTTCTGACAATAATCCAGGCCTGCCATAGATCATGTGTCTAGAAGTGAAACAACCTTGCGCTGTTATAAACAAACCCAAATGTGAACTTGCATATGACGGAAGAATAGTGCAGAATACTAATAAAATAAATATAACTCTGTAGTAAAACTTCTCACCAATAGATATGAGCCACACCAGTGCGATCTTAAGCAAGGCTTTGGCCCGAGATTTGTACTGGCTGTGTTGGATGGGCTTCTTAATGGCAATGTAGCGATCTAGAGAAATGGCGCATAGGTGCATAATGGACGCTGTCGAGAACATCACGTCCAGGAAGAGCCAAATAGGGCACAGGAACTCCGGAAGTGGCCACCCAGAATCTGAGAGAGAATGAATTGCTCCAGTAAGATACAATAACAATTGAACAAGTGCAGAACTAAATTGTGCTCCTTATACATAATTTCTCTATTGTTGTATAACAAGTGGAACTTCCATTTTTTTGTAATGAACTCCTCTGTATACCTCATTCTCATTCCAAACACTGTTGTCCTGCTTACCACCCATTATGGGAGATGTGCCACAGTGGCCAGTGATCGCCCTCGCACAAAGATTGGTGTTTGTTTATCTGCCTCGGGAGTCGGGAATTAATGTTCTGAAAAGTGTTCTCTGATGCCTGTTCATGGAGCAAAGCACTCTTTGTGTAGATGCTCTGAAGAACATGCTTAACAGAAGTGTTTATTTTTGGTTCCCGGTCTGACATTGGCAAGTAAATGCTTGCTGGCTGTTGTCCTGTCACTTATTATCCTGCAGAAGATCAGTGCTGTCACGTGTTATCAGACTATTGTACCTTAATATTGTCCTTGATCATTAAGGACCAAAGGTTTTGCATGTTAGTTAGGTTTTGCACCAATTAAGAATAAAAGTAATTTTTATTCAAAACCCAAACGATGTTTAGAAGCCAATCTTTTAACTGTGGTGCTGGTAGGGTTATTATTACAGTATCCCACTGATTGGTATTGCATTCTTTAGATTGAAGAAAGCAAATTGTTGTGCCAGATGCCAGCCAGTTATTGTTCCAGCAGGGGTATTGATTTCTGTCACCAAAGGCAGGGACGCTTTTTTGATTATGGACATTCATATACTGTGTATTTGTAGATTATTGATCTAGAAACTGATCTAGAATCTAAATCAACTTGTAAAGAGGCACTGGCTTTCAGCCATATCTGATATTCTCAGAGCATAGCACTTACTGATGGCTGACCGATGTCAGTGGCATTTCTTTTACACTAAATCTGTAGCTCCAAAATTCTACCTACTTTATAAAAATAAAAAAAGTATTCAACTTTAGTAGCTATCCTACGGCCAACGTGTTTTTAAAACAAGTAGTGGTCCTTTTTTTTTAAAATTATTATTATTATTATTATTATTATTATTATTATTATTAACTTTTTTATGAGCAGTTTTTTTGCAGAATATTCCAGGTTTACACTGCAGCTGGCCTTCATGACTTACCTTTTTAAACAGTGGAACCATTTAATTTTTCAACGTGCTGCACTGGACGCCTCAAATTCATCTGCTGGGCAGATGTAGAGACAAACCAGAGGCTCTTGCAGTGTAACAGTAACTAGTCCATATCTTTAAAGCTTTGCTCAAATTTATAATGGAGGTTAAACTTTCCTCTGTATGAATATTTGCATTTAGTAATTAAACCTTTATGAACCCATTGATATACAGTGTTGCATAAACTGTATCTGAAAAATTACTAAAAGTACTGACTGACCGTAGGTTGACTCTATATGCATTGTTGAACACTGTTTATCTCCCTGTGACCACTGTCTCTGCTCTCTGCCCTGTAATCTGTCTCCACTCTGTATTCAATCAGCTGTGCATTTTCTAGATGCCACACATTTAACAAACATTTGCAATAGAGTAAATGTATTACACATGTTGAAATCCTGTGTACAGTACCAGGCATCTATGCGTGGTATTTAAGATTCTGCTTAGCATGTAGATAGGTCAAATTAACATATTGCGATTTGTTTTAAAACATTTTATTCCCCAATTGGTTATTGTCTCTAATTCACATTTGGGATTAATGAGCAGCACATTTATAATTTTTAAGTTGTCACATAATTTTTTCTAATTTCCTGCCATCTTTAAATACTACTTCCTTACACAACAGTCAATATGAATTATTTAGACGCATGCAATTTTTATCTGGTTTGTCTATTTTGTCTTGGTGAATAACGAGTGGCAGAGATTAGCAGCTGTAAAAGATTCAAAGTGAAAAGACTGGAATGAGTAATGATCTTTCTTTGGATTAACTATGCCACAACTGACATGATCATTGAAGTTATGATAATTGTCCAACATAATATTTGAAGCTCCACCACTCCCATAAATATACAAGCTTTGTAAATTCCTCAGTAGGGCTACTATTTCAATAACTTATTAATTTTATAAACTGCTTACTATGTCTATATAATAAAATAAATGTATTCAACATTGTTTCAACTTTGACCAAGCACAAACGTTGTATTGTTACCTGCTTTTAAAATAATACTTTTTTATACGTTAGCCCTAAAGTTACAACTGTGTATTTGTTAAATAGGTGATGCATACTAAGGAATTTGGTCACAGCAATTACCTTCCTACTCCACTCAATGAAGTGATGTGGACTCAAATGAGTGTAGCCAGGCAACTAACCGCTGAACAGATTTGTTTTCCTATTATTTATAATCAATGTCATTGATGTTAGCCATTAGTTGTTGCAGCCAGCCTTATTTTTTCAGTCTATTAAACTTTCTTCTGATTTGAGGATTTCATAACAGGACAGATATAATACAGATTTACAATATTCAAGCAATTACATTTGCTATTGCTGTTCTATTTCTTTACTGGCTCTCAAAAGGCCTGTCCTGTGTTATAACTTACTGTAGAGAACAGTGATCAGGGCAATAGGCATCACCAGGAGCCCCACTAGAAGGTCTGCCACAGCCAGAGACATCAGGAAGTAGTTGGTAGCATTTTGCAGCTTCCTTTCTAGGGACACTGCAAGGATGACCAGGATATTCCCTCCAATGGTGGGAATGATAACCATGACAATGAGCAGTGCAGCCCATTGCAGCTGAATCCCAGTCCGCTCACCTGGCCCTGAGCTGCTGGGCACCAGTGTGGTCGCCACTTGCTGGGACATGCTGCTGCTGAGGGGATGACTGGCCTTAGCTCAGGTTGCTGTTCTGCTTTGGCTGTCTGTGGAGACTCGGTCAGCATGATCACTGGGTCCCACGGGCCTGCGCACGGGGCAGAGCAGCGCAGCTCAGGGCCAGAGAAAATGATGGCACATCCCTGGTTCAAGAAGGGCCCAAGGGCAAGCCGTTTAAAATAAATAAAACAATTCCACTTGATCCCAGGATAAATGAGGCTTGTTAACATAGAAATAATCCAAATATCCAGAGTACTTCCAGTGATTTCACTCCTAGTCCGGCCTGTATGTTGATGTGAGGCTTTCACTCTCAATGGTAACAGACCTATTAATGAAACAATGACACAATGTTAACCCCTCTTTGAAATAATTAGTCTGACTGGCAAATTCTCACTGACATTAATAGTAACAAATGACATGGGATGTTCCTGTAGAGTCGTCATTATTGGTTCCAGAACACAAGCAAGCAATTAACTAAGGAAATGGCTGTTAGCTGTAACCGCCATTATGCACACTATTCTGTTCTTTGCCATTTGCTATTACACCTTTTGCAAAGGCTTATTTGAGAAGGATCTGCAGAGAAGAGTACAGGAAAAAAAACATTTTATTTAGAATTGATAAGCAGCGGGAAGATTTATTGGCGAGGCAGTATTTAAACATGTATAAAATTAGAAACCAGAATTTGAAATGTCAAAAAACACTGATTTAAATTAATAGATAAATATTGGGCTAAATTGAATGCCATCAGTCTAACTCAGTACAGTAAATTCTTTGGGATTATTATCTTTTCATGTTTTGTCTTACCTTCATCTTTTTATCTTTTGCCATTCCTTTTTTCCTTTTGTATCCTTGCACGGTTTCCACTGTCCTTGCAGAGCAGCTACATCCTTCAAAAAGTTAAAATGTTTAAATTTAAAGGGAGAGTGGTTGTTCTGTTCCTATGTTGCTTTAATCCTTCTTTTTTCTTTCTTTCATGTCTCCTGTCACGATTATATAGTCTCGCCGTCCCTAAATAGGAACATGTCAAATCTTTCTCTTTCAGAGGCGACTTAACCTCTCTTGACATAGGCCATGATGTAAAATGTCCTTTGTTCTACCGCGTTGGAAGAACCCCCAGTCTTGCCTCGCCTCACCTACAGTGATCACACGTTTAAAACTTTCAGATGTTCTCTCTTTTCCCTCTTTGCCGTTACCTACTTGCTGGCTCTTGTTCACAGCCTCTGATCAGCTAGCGTGCTCTCCCGTCTCGCTCTTCCCTTCTTTCTCTGCCTCTCTCCCCTCCCTCTCCCCTATCTCAGCCTATGAGTCAGGCCCTGGAGAAAATGGTTGAATGTCTTTCAGCTGGCGGCATGCCAGTGGTTCTGGGAGGTAATTTCCTTCAACACAGCCGGCCTACTGTTTATATTTGTCACTTTCTCTTTTCCAGAAAAAGCAAGACATTTGGGGGCATCGTAGAGTACAGTGCTCAAAACACGGGTTGTTTAATATGATCCATATTTTAATTCAGTAATATTTTTTGTTCTAAAGCTGAAAGAACATTGACATTTAAACATGGTGGTGGATTAAATTTAAGACCAATTTGTTTTGCGTATCATATCTTGTGTGATGTTTACCCATAACCAAGTGCCTTGGTGACCATTGAATCTTCCCTCACATGGAAGAATCAAGTTTTGCTGAGAAGAAACTTTACAGAAGACATTTTCTCTCTCTCTTCTGTCCCATTGTCTTCCTATAAGGAAAAGCTGAGGCTAAATGTTTTAAGATGCTACAGGTGCCACTAAGAGCACAAAAGAATGAAAGCTCTTGAAGGTCTTTTTCAGCCTCACCAAGGATTTTAAGTATAGTGCATGTAACCTATCGAGTGGTGCTTGGTGCGGCAGAAATGTAACCGCTTTCGAATAAAAACACTGAAGGTGACGGACACACTGTCTATAATTATTTTTACACACAAATCTGTGTTCTCCCATATATGTAAATCCAGTAGTGCAATGCAATGCTCCCACTGTGTAACCATCAAGCTGATGTGACTGCATATAAATGACATCCCTCTGCAAAACATTTGGCTGTTTTTAGAATCTGCTGTGCTGATCTGCTGAGAAAGCAAATTGCACATGCAGGGCAACACTGCTGACATCTACTACATTGAACCACTAAAATGCATGCATATACGATTTAAAATATTTAGTCTGCTGGCCTACTAACCTAAAGTGATTGGATCCCTTCAATGCATCCACCCAGGCACCCTAGTGCCTGGTTCTCGTTCATTTTAATTGTATTTATTTTAGTGTGTTAACAAATTAAGCCACACATCTCTGCTCAGTTAATGCAACACTGTCCAGGTCATCTTCATAGTGCTTTTTCGTGTCTTGGTACTGAACAGGAAGCAAGCTAATCAAATCAGATTTTTTTTATTTTATTTTATTTTTTTTTAAATAAGGCTAGCACATAATCTGCTGCCTCAGTCGTATTTACAGTACAAAATATATTTTAATTTGTTTGGATTTATTGTGCCTCCGCCTTGTATAATAATTACGTTTTCTTTGTTACTTTGGCTTAACAGACACCTATGGTAATTGTGAGTGGAAAAAGCAAGAGCACTTTTGAAGAGGTTGTCCTTGAAGGGATGAAATTATTTTAAATAGTGTTTATTTTTATGCATTCCTGCATAAATATGTAATGTTATTCTCACGCCAGAGATAAGTCTTCAATGTTTTTTCTATTTTTCAAAATTGTCTGGTTTGAAATGGCTTGTGGAGATTTTTTCAATTTGGGATTTAAAATGCAGAAATTATATTTTCTTTCACTGCACGTTTTCAGATCAAGGTTGTATTGATTTTGATCACTTTTTTTTTTCTTTTTTTTTTACACCTGTTTCTCCACCTCATAAAAGGCTCTGTAATTAGTCTGTTTTAGTTGGAGGGGAACAATTTTAGTTTCTCAATCTTCAAGTTAGTTATAACATTTACATGGACCTTACATGTATTTTTTCCCGCATTACAGTATATATATATATACAGTATATATATTAAGGATAATCATAGTAGAATAATTAAAAACATACAAATTAACATTAAAGCGAACAAGTTATAAAAACACGTTTTCTGGACTTTCAGTGCTACATTTGGGCATCTGGAGTGCCTAACAATTCACAAAAGTTTAAAAAAGACAAGTCAGTTTCTTTTGGGCTGCCTATGTTATAAAGCATGTATTAAAACAAGCCATTTTGATTTTGCTGCTACTGTGATGTAGATAGCCTCTCTTTACATTAATACCACCCCCGCCATTTCCTTATGTTCATCCACGGCTGGAGAACTACTTTTGTGTGCATGCACCACTGTTTATTTAACATTCTAATCCACTAGCATTAGACTATAAATCAAGTTAAGGTCGCAAATTGCTCTGTCTGTCATTTAGCCGATCAATAACACCCCCCCCCCCCCAACAATTCCCCCTTCCGTACCTTTTTCCGTGGAACGGCGAGGTGGAATGATGTACAGTATTACATTTAGAGCATTTAGCAGCGACGTTTATCCAACCCAACTTACAAACAGTACATTTGTCAGTAGTAGAGGAGGTCATATACCAGTTGTCGTACTCAACCAACATTCTATTAGGATAATGACAGCAGCATGTCATCAGGGATAATTATGTTAAACATTTACAACATATGTTTTCTAATATACTAGTAAGTACCAGCAAAGTGACAATATTCTAAGAACTTACAGGACAGAATATTTTTTGGAAGACACAGGGGTAGGGACATGTTAGCTGGGGTCCCAAGGTGGATATGGAAGATGGGTAGTTACTCCGCTCTCCTGACTACTGCAGGAAGTTCATTCCACCACTGTGGCGCCAGGACAGAAAAAAGTCGAGTGGGCTGAGCGGCTCTTGCACCCTAGCGGTGCCAGACTTCTAGCCAAGGTTGTAGATTTTAGTGCTCTGGTTTGGGCCTGGAACCTGAGCATCGCTTGGCAATATGGTGGGGCAGTTCTCTTTAATGCCTTGTAAGCCAACAGGATTGTTAGCTGTTAGTCTGTTGTCCAGGATGAATTGAAGATTCTTCACCATTGGACAGGAGGACATGGCAGTGTTCTCAAGAGTGGTATTGCACCTTGAAAATGCAGTGCAAAAAGGGTTTCTATGTTCACACTGATATGGTTGCACTGCTCTGTCAGAGGTTGTGTTGTCTACAAATAGCTCTACAGTTGTAAAGCCATGTTTGAGCAAAGCCGTAGCATCATATCTCCACACTATGCAGGGGAGGGGTGAGCTGTGGCTCATTTGCATTAAAACAAATGTCACTACCTGTATTAGATAGGTTGTGGAATGAGCGCTTGTATATAATCTGTGGTATTTTCAACTAGGTGTTTCATAGATATTAGGTATTGCCTTAAGACCTTGGTAAAACTTCAAGGAACTGTTAACATGTGAAAATGGGGTTTCCTTTTTCAAATTAAAATTATCATAAGGCTTTTCTTGTATTTTAATTTGTCATTTTCCTCTGTCTGTACTTTTATAATTCAGTTTTAATCAGTAATAAATTACCAGCTGCTATCTCACTATTAAAATGGCATATTTGATCTCTAGCGGTATAATGGAAAGGTGAACCAGATCCCCCAGTGTTTGCCATATATGATCAAATAAAGTCATGCTGTGGAAGTTGATCTGAGCAGCTAAATCCAGACACCAATGGAGATTAAGCTGTGATAACGTGGCAAATGCACTAACACAATACACTGAATGGGAGACACCAAGAGGCTTAGTGAATTTGGTCTTTATTTAGACTAAAAGCACATTGCAGTCTGTCACAGACACCTAGGGTTCTTAATTTTTTTATTAATTCTACTAAGATGATTGGTTGGATACTATCCTTCCATTATCCATGTTTGTTTATATTAGAAGTAGCTAGTGCAGGCCTCCAGACAGCTTTTCCACTGGTAGCACCGGTGCTACCAACCTTTTCGGTCCCACTCGTTATTTTTTATTTTTTTATTTTATTCCAACATGGTATTCAGTGACCTTGCATAGTTGTCTGAATTTGCATACCATAGTTTTGCATCGATGTTAAAGATTGACATGTGGATTGAAGTACCGACTATCACCCCACTATATTTAGTCACAGGAAGCAGGAGGAAAGCTATTGCCTGAAGCTTTGTTTTGATGGTGTATAACATACTATATCATTGTAGATTTTTATTAAATAAATATTAATAAGAAAAGGGAGTAATTTGGTATTTTTCCATAGATTACCTGTTGAAAAACAAATGAAATTATTTTTAGGGCATATGCTATAAAAAAGAGTGTATTCACAAATGTGTTTTTTATCAATTGCTGTGATAAAACTGCTTTAGAGTGGCCATATATTGTAACCAGTTCAAGTCTTGGCATGGCATCAAATTAACTATCATAATTTGGCTATTAATATTAGATTTGCGGGTTGGGTTGTGGTTTTTACCTTAACGGGTCAGTCGGGGATGGTATTTAATTATTGCTGCTGTTTTTGTTAACGTGTAAATATTGCGGATGTCAGGCTGGTCTCCAAACCGCTACAAATAAAACGGTTCAGAACTCTGACACACTGGTTCGATGCATAGAGCATTCAGGGAAAGTTTAACAGCATGCTGCTTTCAGGGCACCCCGTCTTTTGTTGAATTTCAACTTGCCCTTAATGCCCTCATGATCTTCCGTCTTGTGCTCACATCGTCACAGCTACATACGAGTAGCACTGTACAACCAATACAATCTGACTGCTAGCTAACAAATTTTAATGCATGAACATTGAATTTATAATTATAAAATAAAAATATCAGACTGGAATCTGGATCGGTCAGTTGTCGGTATCGACCCCCAATTCTATATTGGATCGGTCCCAAAACTAGCATTAGGTGCATAGATGTGAGAGAAATGTGTTTTTGAGAAATAATAGAGGCTGTGGAAAAATGCGGTTTCTGGGTCATTTCTGCAACCTGAAGAAATATTTAATGTTCCTTGACAGTGATTCCCTTCTTCAAAGAACCAGTCTTGACACGGGTGTCTAGATTTGGTTGATATTGTCAAAGATTTTTGTCATTGTTGAAGTAGTACAGGATTTCTTGTGGTGCAGGCTTCAGCAGTAAACCTGCTGAATGAAGCCAGGAAAATGTGGTTATAAGGTCTGGCAAAGGCACAGGGAACATAAGCTTGTAATCAATAGAGAACTGAATGATATATCCTTTTGTTTGGGATAATAAGGACATGTTATTTTCTATTAGGAAATATTTTTTCATTGGTTTGTCATAACAGTACAAAGTAGAGGTCAGATTACTAGAACTAGGTTCTTCTAAATGTCATAACAGGCAAATAAATCAAGCCAGTGACATGTACAAGGACTGGTACAGTATTTACCAGAATATTGCAATTTTATATATATATACATACATACATGCACGCAACATAAGATAAGAAAGGTCAAGTGTCAGGTAGGCAACGTTTTACAATTTAGTAAAAACCCCTGTATTTATTTTAATGACGTTAAAACAACGACAAGCTACAGAGTTTTGCTGTTACATTCTTCCAACGATTATACTCTAACAAAATGGTAGGGTTTTTTAATTACCTAGCAGCACCGTATGTGGTTGTTTTACCCCTGTTGTGTCTGTGGGATAGCAGATCTAATTTGTAAATTATTTTGCACAGATTGTGTGCCTATATTTATTTAACAGTTAATGTAAAACATGGTTTATACAAGGTATAAAGTATACCTGAAATAAGCAGCATCTGCACCTCTGTCCACCACAATTGTGCAAGTTACAATGATTTTAATATTCTTGTGGAAATATGTACAGTATGTGTAATTTCATAATCAGTTTTTCTATCTATGATCTGCTAATCATGACAAACATTTGTGTATATAAAGGCACTCTACAAATAGTTTACAGTGCAGTTTAATAAAAAGCAGAATACTATACTGTGCAAACAAATAAAGGATCGAGAATAAAAACAGATGACGTCACATGCCCCAAACGTAGGACACTGACACTCCATATGCAAAACAAACAAAAAATAGCTTAAATAAAATAACCACACGCATACATGGCACTAACAGTTTGTTGTTGTTTTTTTGTTTGTTTTTCTCCTTCCTGAAATGTTCTGAACTGAAGAGTCTCCTTGTCTGTCTCTTCCAGGACCCCAGAGCAATGCCCCAGTGTGGTGTCCCTCCTCTCAGAAAGCTACAACCCTCACGTGCGCTGTGGAGCTGCCATGGCACTGGGCATCTGCTGTGCCGGCACGGGCAATAAGGTCAGCCTGCCCTCTCCTAAAATCTGCTTTCTACTTTTGTAGTTCAGTTATCTTCCAGTATATAATTTTACACACTATCCAGCAACCCCCAACCTTATGCTACAAGAACACAGTCTGTTCAGCCCAAAGTGAACTGCTGTGTAAATGAAGTGGCTGTCTATTTTTGTGACTATGTAATGAAACAGAGGGCTAGCAGAGGCCTAGTGGTGCCTGCCGTCTGTGTCAAGGCAAGTGTGCCATCAAAGGCCCAAAGGAAGCTCGGAGAGAAGTCCTTGATGGTATTGGTCTTGCATGTCCAACAGGGCTTGAAATAAATGGCGTACTAATGTACCACGGGCGACAAATGATTTTGAGGGACTAAAGCGATGAATGGTTTCCCTGCTTATTGGACATTTTTTTATCTCATGAGTAGTCGCTCAAACTCTGCCTCACCCACATATTGTCATGGCGCTGCTACAGTTGGCTTGGTCACAAGAAATGAGGGTTAGTGTAGTGAGACTATCCTTCAACTGATCAACTCTAGCTTTTGGCTCCATTGAAGCAAGAATTTGGTCCTTGACAACACTCTTTCACTAACCGAGCGAGTAACATTAAGCTCAACTGCACAGAGGACACGATGAGACAAATTGGACTAATTGTGGGAAAATTGTTGTTGAGATTAGCTGATTAGGTCCTGTCATCAAGGCTGGGCTTGAGAGGTGGAGTCGGAAGACAAAGGTGCTGCAAGTCGTGTAACAACGTGAGCTGAGCTCTCTCAAGTGGCTTGGCTCACACTGTGTTATGGCCCATTAGACCATGGGCCGGGCGTACAAGAGATATAATGTTAAAGTCCATGCCAGGCCGAAACAAGCTCATGGG
The DNA here is from genome assembly GCA_027564795.1 of Aphredoderus sayanus. NCBI lineage: Eukaryota > Metazoa > Chordata > Actinopteri > Percopsiformes > Aphredoderidae > Aphredoderus > Aphredoderus sayanus. The sequence goes on from JAODUG010080332.1 coordinate 17,541, forward strand.
AAGCCTGGATTTGGCTCAGAAGGCCCACAACTTAGTTTTCTCCAGACCCAGCACATTATCCCCTTGGTCACAAGCACATTGGCCCCTTCAGGGAGAGTAATGATGTTATGGTGAGTAAAGTGGGTCACGTATTAGAGATCATACACCCCTGCCATAATTTATACATGGATATTTTTATTGGACTACTGCTTCTGTTCTTGTCTGCTCTAAAAGGTAAAATATTTAAATTAAATTACAAATGTGTGTGTACGGTGTATATAGATATATTTTTTATACTGTAGAGGAAGGCTGTTTGGATGCCTCTTTATCCACTGTTTATCCACACTGATTGTCATAGACATTGTCAAACTATGATTTGGTCAATTTGTCGGAAAATGGGTTGACCAAAAACTAAAGAGCAACATCCTCATGTGAACCCCTTGAATAACTATAAATCAAGAGGCTGTGATTTTGGTACTTTTTACAAATGTGTATTAAAATGGAAAATGTGGTGGGCTTATGTGTGTTCCACCCTGTTCCACTTGTTTATGGAACATTCTAGCCAACTGTTTAAAGATGAGAATAAAAGCTAATGTAAAACACAAGTACAAGCTTTTACAAACTGGTTTAATACCATACACAAGGTAAGAGGGCCTAGAGGACTAATTTTGTGCTTCAACCTGCTCGACTGATTAGGCCTGACAGTAAATACGGTCTTCTGAAACCTCCAACAACCAGTCGACAAGCATTGGTTTAATGCTTAGCTGTATCATTGTGGTACTCGCTGCGTCTGCCAGCTAAGCTGAAATCACCGTCGAACAGTTTATTTTTTTCTCCCGTTTTGGCGACCTAGTTTGTTTCTCTTTCGTTTGGCTGAACAGACTCCTCCCTGCTTGAGCCTGACTGGCAGTGTGGGTTACATTCATTAGTGGCTCCAGCACAAAGCAGTGAAGTTATTGGTGGAGGAGAGAGCACTCACCTCCTCTTTCACAACAATGAGAGGAAACGGAAGTAGGCCTACCTTGATTGAACATACCTCACAGTTAATTAAACGGGATAGGCAGAGTATGATGCCATTTTTAAAGCCCACGTATTGTGATTATTGCTCCCAAGGCTGAGCATGTTTCTTAAATTCCTTTCTTATAAACCTTTTGTCCAAATGATGACCTAATGATTAGTCTTGTTTTACTTTACAGTGTATAAACTGTGTCTGTGTGTCATCAAGTGAGCTTTCTGAATACTACTTTCTGGTATGGCATCTGAGATAGAGATCTGATGGAAGTGCAGGCCTCCTATCTGTTATATGCAGACATCTTGTCCTAATGTTACAACACTAACCAATCTTCTTTGGAATTTCAATCGCTCTGCCAAGTGGCTAGGCTGACACGACCGCCTAATGCCAGTGATTCAACCCTAATATTCTCTCTAGTCTAAACGGTGTAAAGAAGATTCTGAGTCTGGGAGAGTGCTCCCTTTATCCTCTTCACCTTGAAGGAGATCAGCCTTATTTTCAAATTCATAGAAGGGTTGTGTAAATCCATTCAAAGAAACAGTGACTGTGGCAGTATGCTATATGTCCATTTAACTTGTTAAACAGTTTGTGTGTGTGTGTATGCTCAATGTGCATGCATTATTGCTACATACTATACTGTAAATATTTTTATTTTTATTTTATGCATTGGATTCCAGCGACCATGTACAATGTAGGCTGAAATGACCTATGTGTTACCTTATTGTGTTGTTGTTACTGTGTTTGGGAGGATGTTTTATTGTCTTACCTACAGTTCTAAATTTGCTTTGGGTAAACTGATGCATTTGTGCATTCCCTGTATAATTAAACTGGCGCGGCGCTATCGAAATAAAAGCCCTGGTGATGAGGTGCTGGGTATTTTCTCATTAATAATATGATGCATTGCTGTCCACAGGAGGCCATCAACCTTTTGGAGCCCATGACCAATGACCCAGTGAACTATGTGCGGCAAGGTGCCCTCATCGCCTCCGCCCTCATTATGATCCAGCAGACTGAAGTCACCTGTCCAAAGGTGAGCCATCATGCCCTGTTGTGTAGCTCATGTGCGCAGCACTGAGTCAGTTGTTCCCCATAGTCATTAAATGGTCACGTTAAACCTATAAAACTGAGAAATATTAATGAGAAAAATGGTTGAATCCTTTTAGATTTTGTAAAGTAGAACAGACTGCATGAATAGCAAAGGTGTAACTACATACAATCTCACCCTTCATGCTTTGCACATTTGTCAGGGCCGTTTAAAAACTGCCAGACATGTTATCAAAGACACCTCATCTGCACAGCAACAGTCCTTTGAACTCAGGGTGGTGTGCAGGATTGTGTTAGAGCCTATTCCTGAAAGGACTGAACACTGGGAGGTATTACACCCTTGCCTGTGTTTATTCCCAAGCCCCAGTCTGTGTAATTTCCAGCCCTCCTGCTTTCTTGCACAAGGCACTGTTAAGGTCACTGTTAATGGGAGTGGTATGGGCAATGAGCAGTGCCTAGCAAGAATGTTTTAAGTTCTTTTTAACTTGTATATTTCATGATAGATGTGATTTGTCCTATAGTAATAGTACAAATCACTCATATGACATAATTCTAATGCTGTGTTTATTGTAAAGCTACCCCATGTTTAAAATACTAGGATATATTATTCAGTACGAGTGTGTATAGCAAGCAATAATCATATGATTATTTATGTGCAACACAATTTCCTGCCTGCTGCCTGGATTTTTTTAAAGTATGTTATTTGCAGCCAGGGAATGCATTGTCAACATTGTCTCAAGTATCACATGGCATGTAGATAACATCATAACAGATAAATGTAGCAAACAACTCAGAGGTTTTGCAGTTGTGCGTTAATGCAGTTTACTCGGTTGCATTAATATACAATATTAAGCAATATAGCGTATTACTTGTGTAACATTGTATGTAGTAACATGATCATTATTTACCATAAAGCGGAGCATATTTAGGGACGTCTGCTACACCTGCTACCTAGTGTCTTTTCCCCAGTAATAGGGAACAACTATGAACTACTTGGAATTCTAACCTATATGCACATAATAAATTATATTGTAGGTTTATACTGATGTTTAGGTAAGAAAAACAAGGATGTGTGTATGTTGATCAAGAGGGTTTGCATGCGTGTGCACTGTGCATGCATCTGACCCTAGATTCCAACGGCCAGCCCTGCATATAGTCTCCTTCTCTCATCAGGTGAACCAGTTCAGGCAGCTGTACTCCAAGGTAATAAACGACAAGCACGATGACGTCATGGCCAAGTTCGGTGCCATCCTTGCCCAGGGCATCCTGGACGCAGGTCAGTTGGCACGAGAAAAAGCAATAACGCTACAGAGTATTTTGGCGCTAATCTTTTTAAACCCCGCAACAGTGGTGGGTTTTAATCTATCACTATTCCTTTACTCGTGGGTTAGAAAACTGTATATCTACTCCAAAAACAGGGACAATCCAACTCTAATATGTGAAGCTAGGGGGTTTCTTTTAGAGTGCCTGCTATAAAGTGGCCTTCCAGTAGGCTTGACCAAGTGCAGCACTCCAGGTGCCCGCCCGTGTATCGCATGTCTCTGGACTATATCGTGCGCCGGTGCATTAGTGTCTGGTGGCCCTGGTCTGCTCTCCCAACATGGCTGGGTCAGCACCCCCCTTGTGATCATCCTCTGATCACCACTATGTTTGTGTGTCTATGCAGGTGTTTGTGTGTTTGTGCCTGTGAGGTCCCAGAGTGCTGCACGTAGTCACATTGGGGGGAAAAACATGCGCACACATGCATGACTAGAAAAATGTGCACACCAAAATGCACGTGGATTATGTATATGCATACTCCATATGCTGACGGGAGCACTGAGCCATTCTCTAAAGCCAACACAGCACAGGCCTGTGTGCTACGCTAGGAAGACATCCGCAATACTTTCTTGTATGTTTACACACTGCTGTCAAAATACACCGTCAGCTGCTGCTGTAACTTACCCAAAGTAGAGCCTAGCACAAGAACGTGTGTGTATGTGTACAGTTGAATTAAGTAACTATTTAAAGCATTTTAAATCTATTTGTTTTTTGTTTTGTTCTTTTAATAATACCTTTTCTTTTCTGGTTAGTTTGGATCACTAGTACTTTGGACAGGTTGGTGATAACCCTCAAGCTAATTTATGTGCCCTGCCATATGAATCAGCCACTCTATCTCCCCTGCTAGCATGACAACTCCCCACCCCACACATACACTAGAGTACAGAGATCCAGCACTCAAACACACACACACAGCTATTTGCTTTCTCGCGTGTGACGTCCAGACAAGATCTGACCGTCGGGTCATTAAGCATATTGCAGACTCCTTTCCTCCTCTCTGTCAAATCCCAGCTCTCACAGGCCTGCAATATGGCGTGGGCTGTCTAAACCACATTTAGACAGCTAACATGGCCACCTCTACTGTGCAGATATAATGTGATGGTTTTAGCATAAGGATAACTCTATAAAACAAAGTATTATATGGCGTAGGGGTAATTGTATTAATGTGACAGGCTGAAACCATTACAACTGTTTCATATTGACCCAGAAATGCTCTCTACATGTTTTTTGTACCTCTATTACACACTTGGTTGCTTTCAAGCTCTACCTTCAGCCACAGTTTCTTTTCTTTGCCCATTGTGTGATTGTTTTCAGTTTGCAGATGGTCACGGTCATTCATGTAGCTTGAGAATGAGAACCAGGCTGTTTCCCCCCCCCCTTCTTTTTACATTTTCTCTGATGCTGCTTTTCTGTTTTATTGGCTCTGGTACTTCTTGGGTTTAAACACCACAACAAGCAGCTCATTTGTTGATGTAGTCAAATAATCCCTTGTAGAGAACACCACAGTGACACCCTTCCCTCGTATGAACAGTGTCCTGCTGAAATATAACTTGGCAAAAACATGGCTGGTAGTCTGCTACCCCTCACCCCCTTCACCCAGTGCCCCAACTCCTTTTGGAATTTTTAAGAGACATATAAGGTGGATGTCTACCTAATAATAAATGATTAGTTGTTTTGTGAATTCTACCATTGCCGCTGTACAAACCTGAACTGTGAGGATTGATGGCCATGAACCACAACACGGACATATCTCCGCTGTTGGCTCCATATGCTAGTAGTGTATTTTAAACCCATGGACTGTTAAATGAAATGAGACAGTTTCCAGCAAAATACACACAATATACCATATACACTCTTCAACGTGATATGGGTCATTGGAGTTGGTACACCCCTAGGCCGCAACCCCTTCTTTAAGGCCAGTGTCGGCTGTTTACCCCTTGGTGGAATCCAGCCTTAAATGTTTCTTAGGATACGATAAAGCTTGAACCGGGCTTCACTGTGACTACATTCCCTTGAGCTCAGAAAGGAGGAGACCCCTCAGAGCAGCAGAAAACAGCATGATTTAATAGCTATTGTCTTAACTGATTTGAGTTTGGAATCTTTTCTTGTTTTTGCTGTTGAGCCCAACAGTCCCTGGTGGGACCAACTCCTTAGTAACACCATTGTATTATATAACATACAGTAGATTGACTCCAGTTAGGGGCTTTCCCAAACTCCCACTGTCCAGCCCTTCCGTACCTGATAGAGAAAGAGGTCATCCTCTCTATTGTGCTGATCTTATGCCAGTCATCTGTCACCTGTTAGAAATATATAATAAAAATATACTGCGGACATGACTTCATTCATGGATGCTTTTATCTAAAGCATGTTGAATATGTCTTCACACACTTTACAGAAGACGTTGCTTGCCGTTCACCTTTCAAAATAATGGTAGAAGCCAGTTCTTGTAAGGCTCAATTTTTATCTAACCATTTACTAGTAATAAAGTGTCTAGAAAGGGATATGATTTTATTTACTTGTTTGGCATTACAGTTTACATAATTAGAATACACGTAATCGTGGACAGTAGATTGATGATTTTGATAAGTCATAGGCCTGCTCAGTTGTTCCTATAGTGTAACTCCTGGCTACAAATAGAAAAGACTGACAGATTTTTGGGTGTTCCTCTTGGGTGCTACCCTTATTCACTTCCCAGTTATTCATCCTGTGACACCCTCGCCAATTAATTTAGGTTAGTGTCTATCTAGCTATTGTGTACTGGGATTATGGGAGGATTAGAGGGCAACATTGTGATGTGGTATTAACAGACTGGAAGGCTCAGGTTCAAGCCCTCATGTTGCCTTGATCTCCTCTGCTTAAGAGTCCTTAAATATGACATAGATCCTCAGCTAGAATCCCTGTTGCACACAGACAACGCATGGGGTATGTGCATGCATGCTTACAAGTGCCATTGGTTTATACTGTGACGGTGGATATCAGTTGTTGATAGCTAGTGTTACACTTCTCAAATAGTGTTTTCACAGTTGTCCAAACCACCATACTCCATAGTTGGTATGCTCTATATAGGGCCTATTATCGCTTAACGGTGAATGGTCTGTGTAATGCTCTATATAAGTATATATGCTGAATTTTCTCAAGTAGCCTTTACGGTTTGCTCTTTATTCTTGGGCTTCTTGTGAATTATTTTATTTCCAGGCAACATAAGAATGCTAAATAAAAAAGTAATTGTCAATAATGTAGAAGCCTACTGTATTGCTAAAAATAACTCTCTAGTACTTCGTTATGACTTTTCATTTGAGAATAAGAAGTCAAATATTCCCTAAACTTTCTGTCTCTGTTCAGGTGGACGTAATGTGACCATCTCTCTGCAGTCCAGGACAGGCCACACCCACATGCCCTCAGTGGTGGGTCTGCTGGTCTTCACCCAGTTCTGGTTCTGGTTCCCCCTCTCCCACTTCCTGTCACTGGCCTTCACGCCCACGGCCATCATTTGCCTTAACAAGGACCTTAAGGTGTGTGTGTGTGTGTGTGTCACAATTACACAACAAGTGAATTATGGGGAATGCGCACAGCTTTAATCACTTTTTATCTGTTGCACATTGGCGGTTTTGCTCATACACTCAATTTAGCCTCACAAGCAGCACTCAATATTCCAGCTGTTGCATGCTTGCTTGTTTGAGTGCTTCATGTTGCAATATACAGTATGAATGATTGGTCACTTTAACTTATTCATGAATTTAAGCTTTGTCTCTTTTGGTCATTTCTGTGTGTATTCCAACTACTGAAAGAATCACAGCAAAGTGAATATTTTCCTGAGGTATTACACGTATGCAGCCAGCTACCTTATTTAAGCTGTTGTAGTGTGTTGGTCATGTTAAATAATCATTAATGCAACTGTTTTGAGGTAAATTCTTAATGTAAAATTAATATATTTAATAATGCATTTGGTTAGAGAGTTTCTTGTAAAATGTACAGCATGTGTTCTGTGAGAATCTCATATGAAAAATTGGTATTATATCAATACCGAATCAAAATCGAATCCGGCCCTTGTGAATCGGAATCAAATCGATTCTGGATATCAGTGGTGATACCCAGCCCTAAAGTTTACAGATGAACCACATATTAAGTGAGTCTGTACACCTGATGCCATTTAAGCCCCACAAGTCAGATTTTTCATTACTGCAGTGCACCCTGTGTGAACTATAAAATAAAACTCCCATGTGCTGCCCCATTTCTGTGTCCTTGTTCAGATGCCCAAAGTGCAGTACCGCTCCAACTGTAAGCCCTCCACCTTCGCCTACCCACCTGCCCTAGAGGTCCCCAAGGAAAAGGAAAAGGAGAAGGTGAGAGGCCTGAATATGTTTACTTCCAACAAAGTTAGTTACAGATGAAGATGGTACAAAGAGGGAAATTTGACTAGAATATAAATTATATTTTTTGTTATCAAGTTTGCCTTGTGTGTTCAATAAAGCAATGGAAATGTATTGTCATAGGAAAAAATAGTATTGTAGAAATATTTGTATTATTTGCACCACCACAAAATATGTTCAGTTTCAAACGAAATAGTGAAAGTAATAGTATGATTTCTGTTTTTGTTATATATATATATAAAATTATACAAAAAACATTTTTCTTTCAAAGATTGAAGGTATGACTAGTTACCTCAGAAGTAGCAATATATGAGCTGACTGCTGTTTTTGAAGTGATCATTGAGTGAAGCTGGCCTCAGTTTGTATTGAATTCTAGATTTTGAATGCTCACTATAATGCTTTTATCAATCATTTGATCTTCCCTCAAGTGTATTATTTCAGTATGTCAAAGATGGTTCATTTCACAATCATAGTTGCCATTCTAGAATATAATGGAAATCGAGCGGTGGTAAATGATGTTTTTGTTTTATTTATTTTTTTAGCAAGAAAGCTGGTGTAATGTTCTCTCCGTTTATGTGCTAGGTATCCACGGCTGTTCTCTCCATCACTGCCAAAGCCAAGAAGAAGGAGAAGGAAAAGAAAGACAAGGAAGAGGAAAAGATGGAAGTGGTGAGTTAGAATAAGAGAATGTGGCGCTGACCTAATAACACAGGAGGAAATTTAAATGGTCAGGGAATAGAAGCTAAACTACAGTGCTAAATAATAAACTCCACACATTTTGAAATATATCCACTTCCTCCCACAATCTCCATTACAAAACACAAAATCTCATATCCACCTTTACTCCCATTTCACACAGCCAGTCTAAATATAGTGCCAGTAGCTCTGTTACAAAAACCTAAACGGAGTACATGTCACATGTATTGGCCTGCCTTTTTAAAGTACTCTTAGGTAGTACTCTCCAACGCTGGTAATTTCTTGTGGTAAATAACTGAAAAATCAAGAGTACCCATGTTTCACTGCATTTGACTGAAGATTGAATACCCTTTTACATCGTGCATATTTATTTTAGGTTGTGTTTTGCAAGTAATCGAAAATATTTTAGTTAACATTTCACTGTTTTCTTAATGTTAATGAGATTGCTTTAGCATTTCAAGGCATACTACTAGCCTACATGGTGTATATGATGGAGCGTTGTATAATTTTACAGCAGCAACTGGGTCACTGAAATATTTTCAGCTTCTCCTGAACAACATAGTTGTACTACAATGAAGTTGTCTTTTCTTGTTTAGCAATAGGCTACTTGTAATCTATGCTGAATTATTATGATTTAGTCATTCCTCTGTCCTTTCTTTGTCCCTTTTTTTATATCTGCAAAACTTTTATGGAATTGTGTCTGAAGAACTGTCACAACAGATGTAAATTCAATTATTTTTATGCGTCAATTTATTTTTCTTGGTTAGCAGTATTATACTGTTACCACATCGTTTATTCAAGATGTGCTTGGTGTTATAGGGCCTTAAGGACGATAGCAGACAGCTGGCAGACCAATTTGCTGTTCTGTGTGGATATGTGAATATGTGATTATGCACACACTTTCCATGGACAGGTCATATTAGCTGAACAATAACTTTCATTGGCCTGTTCTGGGTTATTAGCTGTGATTGTGATTAACGTTACAATGCTGAGAGACAGATTGTTCATATCACACCATCTGAGACCTCAGGTCAGAGGCAGGTCAACCAGTCCACAAAGAAAGCTTTATCATTTTCTGCCCAAGTTATTGAGGTTGTGTAGGCCTAGAAATGTGAGGAGTGGATCTTTATGTGTTTGGTGTTAACTAACATAAATTACATTAAGTTTAAGATTGGAGATCTACTGTTCATAGGATCCAGTCAAAAAGTTTGATTGGACAAGAGGCATTCCTTGACAGTGTTTGTACTTCAGATTTAAAAGGGTAACGGGAAAAATCCTGAAGAAACTATTTTTGTCTGATTCCTAATAAATGTCAAAACTCAGTCTATAATTACTCAAATAATCTACTATATAATGCCTTGTTTATATAACTACTACTGTAGAATTACTACTGTAGAACTATGACTGAGGTGCAGCCAAAACATGGTTGATGATTCAAACAAACTGAAGAAACTAGATGGAAAACGATGGTGTTGAAGCAACTATGTTCTGGGTGTCTAAACCAGAACAGCAATATAAATGTTTACTGTTTACTGTTGCAGGAGGTCCAGGAGACGGACAAGGAGAAGAAGGATGAGGAGAAGGAGAAAGAAAAGGAAAAGGAGAAGAAGAAGGAGCCCGAGCCAAGCTTCCAGCTGCTGGAGAACCCAGCCAGAGTGATGCCAGCCCAGCTCAAAGTCCTCATCATGCCAGAGAGCTGCCGCTACCAGCCCTTCAAACCGGTACCCATTCCTTATTGGCCAGCTGACTGTCAGCCTGTCTCTCTCTGCCTCTGTCTGTTTTGATTAACTATCTGTCCCTTTGTGTTTTCCTCTCCGTCTCTAGATTACAGCTGGGGGATTTAATGATATCTCTTTACGCTAACTCCTATGTGATATTTTGTCTTCTAGACCTATTACATCTACACATACTGTATAGACACCTATTTATAAGAGTACTTTTTGAATATACAAGTACAGTACCTTCTTCAGAAGATCCACTGATTTGTGGAATTTGCAGTTTCAATGAATAAGAATTGGGTTTGAACAGAAAAACCTTCTCCCTTTATATTTTTGAGCCAAATTGACGTGTAAGCAGCAGTAGTTGTATACTGTTTAGATGCTTTGTGTCCTACAGTAAGATTTTATATATCCTTTCTAGTCTCTCTCTCACTTACTCTCTCTCCTGTTGTCTGCGTGCTCCTGCTGGTTTATCAGGCAGCAGGTCTTTGTGGATGTACTGTATGGATAATCTTTCCCGAACCCATAGAGGTGTGAGGTTTAAACAGCAGCGTGTTCTATCGCCTTCATGTATTAATTGAACTGCCGAATGTCCCACTCATGCTACTGGTGTTTGCTCCCTGTCTGTCACCAGCTGCACACGGGCGGCATCATCATCATGAAAGACACTAGTGAGGAGGAGGAGGAGCTAGTGGAGCCAGTCTCCGCCCATGGGCCTAAGATCGAGGAGGAGGAGCAGGAACCGGAACCCCCAGAGCCCTTTGAGTACATTGACGAGTGATACAGCATCACTAAGGTACTACTGCTAACAGTCATACATCAAGTACTGATGTGCACAGTAATACCATGGCCAAACAAAAACAAACCACAGAAGACTAGAGCAGTTATGCTCTCAGATATGCCTCCTTAACCATATGAGGTTACAGTCACAGCAACAGCAGAAAGAAAACTGTCCTTTCATTCCCACTGCATAATTACCCCATCAAAGTCAACAGGCATGGTACAATATGTTGACTCAGGGATTTAAAAATGATATGGACTTTTCTTTTTGTTGTTGTCATGGTAGCTACTTGTTTGGGTCAAATCAGTTCAGAAAGTTTTCCTTGTGATTTTTGTGTGAATGCAGTGTTAAAGTAGGATTTCTAGCCTCCAGGGATTATACCCAGCTCTCATGCAGCTTCAGATGATAACCTGTGCTTTTTAGATGGCCAGTTGATATGATGTTGTGATATAACCCAGCTTAGCCTGGTTTCACCCATCCCTTCAATAGGAATGTAAACAGGCATACCATCGCACAATACTTGCCAATGTAGTTGAATGTTTAATGATTTCTGGCTCACAGTTGTGTTTGCCTTGAGATGGCTGGGAGCTACCTCCCATGTTAGTGCCCAGTGTTAAGTGTGATGAGACCGATGAGGTGTGGGCAACCAAAATGGAGCTTGTTTACATAGTCAGTCATTCTTTTATGAGGTTCAAGTGCCTAGCGACAAACAACTGAGAAGCTTGTTGTGAATCTCCTCTCGTCAGTGCTGTATGCAAGCTTGTCACCTACTCATTATAAGACCAGTGTTTTAATTCCCATTAACTCCTGGGTCCAATATAATTTGCCTCCTGCTAGACACTAAATGTGCTCCTTATCTCTTTGTGATGTGAGCAATATGGGACTTCAGTTTCTGCTAAATGGACTCCTCTTAATATAACTTTAAGTACACCACACTAAATTAGCTTTACTTTTATTAAAATTGTATTTATGTATTGTATTGGATCTTCTTTTTATTTGGGATTTATTTTAGGGACAACCAGACAATCAACAATAACCAATCTGTACTCTTCCACAGATGGCATTCCCAGGCATCAGAAACAAGATCCCAGGATATTCTGTTGTCTCTCCTCCATACATCCCTCTGTTGAGTCGCCTCCATCTGCCCCCTCTTCTTATACTTGTTCCTTCCCTGACCTGGCCTCTCCTTTTACATTCTCATCCTAAAATGGTCTAATTTACTGTCACTAAAATAAAATGGTATATATTGGAGACTACTCTGTTTATTTGATTTGTATTATTATTATGTGTGTGTGTACACTGTTTCATGTTCAGTACAGCTGTTAGCGCATCTCCAACCTGCCTGGCACAAAGCCACTCTGTACTGTGGACTATTCAAGTCTGCCTGTATTAGGACAAATGTGTCCCTGCCAAAATACACCGTCCACTACTTCCAGCAATTCTGTGGCAGTACAATCTGTTGTTATCGGTTTCACTATTTCACTCTATTGTTGGCATATTTAACCCTCGTAATGTCCTCTGGGTCAAAACGACCCAAATCACTAGCTCTTTGTGGCAGATAGAAGGCGCTAAACCTAATTCTACATCTTACACAGACATATGACGTGCACTGCTGACACAACAAGGTGTGACTTTGAAACCCGAGGACAACAGGAGGGTTAAATGGCACAAAAAACAACATAAATACATAAAAACAGAATTAATAAATAAATAAGTACACACAGCAATGACAATTGAAAAACACACTAATCATACACTATCAGATGGCGCCGCCGTGTGGCCAAATACAATATTTCTGAGTACATCACGAGGGTTAAACAGACTGCACAATCTGATTGGCTTGTCAGGTACTGTTCTTAATTGGTTCCGATCATATCTTACTGACGGAAACTTATTTTTGAGTATTGATGAATCTTTATCTAGAAGATATAACATGAACTGTGATGTTCCACAGGGCTCAATGTTAGGCCCTACCCTTTTTAATCTATACATGCTGCCACTTGGGGATGTCATCAGCAGTCATGGCATCAATTGTTTTTTTTTTGCTGGAGGGAGCTGGTCCATTTAGTCACCTGCGTTGTGTCTGTGTTCAGTGATGCGCACCTGGTGCCACATTGTTAGGGGTCTGGGCTGTATGTTGGGCTTATTCCTTCAGTGTGTTTGGTTTTCCATTCTCTGACTGAGATTGAAGTGGGTGGGGAGCGGGTCTGGGGTCCCCGGATTTTTAGTGTTTAGTGGGAATTGGACTCCGGATGTTTGGGCTTTATTTTCTGTTTTTTCTGGTGCTTGTTTGTGATTTGTGATTGGAGGGTTGGGCTGATGGGTGTTACATAGGGTGGTGGTATTACGTTTTATATATTGTATTGTTTTTAATGATTTTGTAGTGAAGCACTTTGTGTTACATGTATTTTTATGAAAAGTGCTATATAAATAAAGATTGATTGATTTAATGCATTTAAAATAATTTACATTGCTTTTTAATGTGTTGCTCTTGTAAAAGGGCCTTGAGTAATCAGAGTCCATAGTTGTCATAGCAACAAACACCCCTTCTCCTTGGCACAAGACAGAAAATGTGCGTGCTGTTTTGGTGCCTGAACATGATGAGGCAGTGGAGGCCAAATTAGAAGATAGAAACTATACTTTTTATGTGCTACGTTTACATTAGATGAACAAATGTATTTTAACTTTAAGTTTTGATTGGGTGGGTAAGATGCAGGTTTGCCCATTGCTACCACTGTCCATGGTTGTAAATGTCACTTGTTTTATGCAATATAGTTTGTTGCTGTTCGTTGTGCAGAGATGTGCAGTGCGTGGCCTGGGATGGCTCTGTTGTCGTCTGGGCTCTGCGTTATTGGATGGCCCACTGGCGGTGTAGGCGGCTAGCCGGCAGGTTGCAAGGGCGTAGTCGTCGCTGTCGCGATGCTGGATTGTGGTTTCTCTGTGGCGGTCTCAGGTCGCTGTGGCCCAGCTGGCATTATCGTCAAACCTCTCTTCCTTCTTTTGACGTCGTCATTGCAGTCGACCTCGGCCGCTGGTTGCTTAGCCACTCAGCCAGGCCAACATGATTGCATTCACCATGAACCGTGTTGTCTCGACTTTCTTAAGATAGTTGGAGCCTGGCCTTGTCGTCATGGAGTAGCAAGCCAGGCTTAGCTGGGTGAGAAATCCCAAAGCTTTAGTAACTTCTAGAAATCTGGCTACTGGCTAGCCTCACGAGGTCTAGACATAGGAGCCAGGCCAAGAGGCGGGTTGTCCCCCTCTCCCGGCCGGTTTGCAAAGAAACAAATTCCATGAGAACAAGAGAAAAGTAAAAGCACTGGTTTTACCCTGCGTGTGGCCCTGCCTCCTTAAGGTCATTCTAGAGCAGTGGTTCTCAAACCTTTCAGCTCACGACCCCGAAAATAAAAGTGCCAGAGACTTGCGACCCCTGCTATCCCCAGAGGAGGTTAAAGCATAGCAACCATAATATTATTTGATAGTATTTTAATATAGGCTAGTAGCAGAATAGATCAAAGTAATGTATAAACTGTACTACTACTATTATTACTACTATTACTACCACCACCACCACCAATTATCTTAAGTCATCTCGTGACCCCCTCCTCTGTGTCTTGTGACCCACCGGGGGGTCCCTACCCACACTTTGGGAACCACTATTATGTAGACCTGATTGGATGTTCTTGGCCAGCGGGGTTTTGTCTGTTATCCACCCCTTTCCTTTGTGTGTTTCTTTGCAGAGAGTAATTCAAATTAGACCTGGCTTTTTTGGTGTCTAAATTTATTAATTATTTCATTATGTATTTATGTTGTTTCTTGTGCCTTTTAACCCTCCTGTTGTCCTCAGGTTACAAACACACACCTTGTTGTGCCAGCAGTGCACATCATATGTGTGTGTAAGCTGTAGAATTAGGTTTAGCGCCTTATATCTGCCACAAAGAGCTAGTGATTTGGGTCATTCTGACCCAGAGGACATTACGAGGGTTAATAAATTAGCTTGTACTGTCTTCAACATGGTCAGTTCTATGGAAGCAGACATACATCAAACCATATGATAATACATTTGTAATAATATTCATTGTAATTTATTAGTTCATTAGTTACTTACAATGGTTCAAGGAAACATTTTAATGTGGCTAAAACTACATATAGAATACATGCAGTTTCTCTTTTCTCTGGAATGCTGTTGGCCATTTTATGACCTGCCTTTGAGCTTGTGGCTAGGAATGGTTACACATGAATATGGACTATCTTAATATGTCGGTACCTGTTGAAATTACTAGCCTAAAAGTCTCATTCTCTAAATAGACACAAGTTTCTGTACACTTAAAATCCAAACAGGAAGTATTGGGATAATAATTTCACATTTATCAATTCAGTCAGATTAAACACCATTCATACCTGTAGTAGTTTTATCTTTGTAGTAGGTTAGATAACTGTAGTCGGTTAAAAAATGCATTGTAAAGCATATGCTGTCTTAGTAGAATAAAACAGACACTGCTCTAGAGATTCCAGAGTTATTTGCTTATCACCAACAGTGATACAACGGTGTATTACTCAATAATTAATTAATTATAATAATTAATTCAGCTCTCCTGCCTTTGGAGCATGGTCCCTTACATGTAGGGAGACAAAGAGAAGGTTGGTGGGGGATAAAACAGCAGGGCCCCTCTCTCTTAGAATCAGACCTTTATTCCATTCCAGGACTTAGTGGCACACTATGAAATTAACAATAATAGATTCCTTGAATACCAACAGGTTAAAT
>JAODUG010080333.1:0-12746 GCA_027564795.1 Aphredoderus sayanus
GTGTGTGTGTGTGTGTGTTTGTGTGTGTGTGTGTGTGTGTGTGTGTGTGTGTGTGTGTGTGTGTGTGTGTGTGTGCATGCATATGTGTGTATGCCTGTCTCTTTGTTACTGAATTACTAAATTAAGAATTAATTAATTAATTAAGTACTGTATCTATGAACAGGGAATCAACGGCAGAACGATTCTAAGAGACCATCTACTGTGTCCATCAGATCCTTGTGTTTAAAAGATAGGGTTTACTTTTTTCAACCTTGCCCTTTGAAATAGTTCATTCATCATTCATAATGTTGTATAGCACCAGGAATAGTTTTAGTATTGATAAATGTCAGACTACTGACCCTTTGCACTAGGTTTACAATGCAGTTCAATGGGCAACTTTTAAAATTATCCTTTTTTTAAATGGGAAGCTCACTAAAGAAAAACGTTTCACATACCGTTTTACTCAAATTTCTTTCTTTCTTCTTCATTTTTATTTTATTTTCTTATTTGTAATTGTATTATGTAGTTATTAGCTACAACTGTGTATCTATAAGACAACGAATCTATTTGTTTGCATGCATTAAAATATGTTTCATAATTGAATATAATTGAATATTATCAAAAAGGTTTTTTAAGCTATATCCCTTGCAATGTACTCAAAAATTTCATATTTGGCCACCTGGCAGCGCCATCTGAATGTGCATGATTTGTGTGTTTTTCAATTGTCATTGCTGAGTGTATTTATTTCTTTGTTAATTATTTCTTTATGTATTTGTGTTGTTTTATGTGCCTTTTAACCCTTCTGTTGTTCTCAGGTTTCAAACTCACACCTTGTTGTGCCAGCAGTGCACATCATATGTGTGTGGAAGCTGTAGAATTAGGTTTAGCGCCTTCTATCTGCTACAAAGAGCTAGTTATTTGGGGCATTCTGACCGAGAGAAGGACATCACAAGGGTTGACCACTGGCCAATTGAACTACATTATAAGCCCAGAGAGAAGCCTCAGCAGATATAGTCAATACTAAAGCTTTGAGTTTGGTGGTTGCAACATTATACTTTATAAAAGTTTTAAGGTTTGGATTGTAAAAATGGGAGCCTATCTGTTCTTGTGTCCACCAGAGGCCAGATGAGGAGGTAGTGGTGGACCAGGGAGGGACCAGCTCGGTTCTGAACATCCACTATGAGAAGGAGGAACTTGAAAGTGAGTAGTAACCTGACCAGACACATGTGGGATGTCTGCTAGTCAGCTCTTCGCCATCTATTTTTAATGATGCATACGTTGTGATGGAGCAATTACTTTTTATATCATATGCTGATTAATACTGACGCAATATTACAGGACATTTTGTATGTTTCACAAATGTGTTCATTATTGGCCATGCAGTTTATGGTTTAAGGATTTGCATGGGTTGTTATTCTGGGGCCTGCTGTGTCACTTTGTTAAGTAGAGATGAATAGAGTGGCGGAGAACATTAATAATGAATCCTCCATCTACAGTGGCCTAAGCCGACCTGAGGGGTAATCATCTGTCAGCCCTGGAAGAGACAGGTGTCCCTGTGTGATATCACTCCTCCCGATGAGATAATCATATATCGTTATAGAATGCTCCAGGGAGGCGCAGCTAATTTGTATTTTTCTACTTCAAAGTTAAAGTTGTCACAACTATCACACTCAAGCACACACACACACACACACACACACACACACACATACACTAAACGCCAACACCTCAAACTGCCTCAGAGCAAACGACTGACAAAAATCGACAAAACTATTATTAACAGCGGTAGAAACGTTCAAATTTCACGTCAGTGTTTTGATACGACAGCTGGGAATCCTTTGTCACACTATGTTGCCTACGTGAGCGATCCACATATCAGTCTATTGTTATCTGCCTTCAAAACAATGCTGGTGGTTTGGCAGGCGAGACGATAATCAGGCCTGGCAGTGGTTTATTAATCTGGAGCAGCTGGTCTGAAAGTGTTCTGTCCCCTGCAACTGTCACCATGGAGCCTAAACCTTTACCTCACCTTTCCATTGAAATGGCCTTCAAATATGATGCTATTTCTGTTCTCTGTTCAGTGATAGTCCCAATGTGTTTTTGTTCTGGGATGACTCACCTTATCAGCTTCCAGCTAATGCAATCAGTTGTCTGTAGTGTAGACTAGCTTCATACCTTTTATTCAAAAGTGTATTTAATGAACTCTCATACCATTTTTGTAACTAAGAATAGCAAAGGTCCTTTTTTGTATTGCATTGCTGTCAACGAAAGTTAGAGAATAGTCATTTTTTTCACTAAAATTGACAGATATAATCCTATACTTTCATTTTTTTACCCTTGCACTATGTTGTCCCTCCTTTATTATTTACTTAACACTCATAATGTACTCAAAAATCTCATATTTGGCCACCTGGCGGCGACATCTGATTGTGTATGGTTTGTGTGTTTTTTATTTGCCATTGCTGAGTGTATTTATTTCTTTATTAATTATTTCTTTATTTATTTGTGTGGTTTTATGTGCCTTTTAACCCTCCTGTTGTCCTGGGGTTTCAGACACACACCTTGTTGTGTCAGCAGTGCACATCATATGTCTGTGCAAGCTGTAGAATTAGTTTTAGAGCCTTCTCTCTGCCACAAAGAGCTAGTGGTTTGGGTCATTTTGACCCAGAGGACATCACAAGGGTTGAAAAAACGTTTTTTTTTTCTCTCTCTCTCTCTCTCTCTCTCTCTCTCCCTTACTCTCTCTCTCCCTCTCTCCCTCTCTCCCTCTCTCCCTCTCTCTCCTGCTCTCCCTCTCCCTCTCTTTCCTCTTCCTCTCCCAGGCCACAGGACTCTGTTCGTGGGTGTTCGTATGCCCAGGCAGAGCCACCGTCATCACAAGCCTCATGGCTCTCGCCACCGCAAGAGAGACAAGAGGGCAGGAACCATCATATCACAGCCAAGCGAGGGCTCTGAAACCACCGCATCCACTCACGGTAGTACACACACTCTCACACACACACGCTTCTACACATGCAACAATCCAGGTTGCATGCAACAGGTACGAATAACCCTAGCGGGAAAAAATCCAGACATTTTTTTATTTTTTAGACTTGTAGATATACTGATAGGCTGGTCATTTGAACAACCTTGAATATTTAATTTTCTCTTTAAAAATATCGTATTTGGCAACCTGGCGGCACCATCAGATTGTGTATGATTTTGTGTGCTTTTTAAATGTCATTGCTGTGTGTATTTGTTTCTATACTATTTCTTTATGTATTTGTGTTGTTTTGTTGTGCTTTTTAACCCTCCTGTTGTCCTCGGGTTTCAAACTATATATCATATGTATGTGTAAGCTGTAGAATCAGGTTTAGCGCCTTCTATCTGCCACAAAGAGCTAGTGATTTGGGTCATTTTGACCCGAAGGACATCACAATGGTTAAGGACATCACGGGGGTTAAATCATCAAATTGCAAACTGGTGTTCTTTTCTTCTTTTGTTTTATTGGAGAAAGTGGTATGTGGCTTGAAAAGGGGTATTGCACATTATTTTTTTGTGCATGTATTATGTGTGTGTGTGTGTGTGTGTGTGTGTTTGTGCGTGTGCTCATTAAAATCTTTAAATTAGACCTACATGCACACACAGAGGCACATGCATGCACATGCACACACACACACACACACACACACAGATTCTGTCCCCCAGGCTACACATTGACAGACTCACTAATTAGCTACCAAAAAAATCAAGACCTCCTCTGCACATGTGCCTGTGTGTATGTGCATGCTATGTGTGTGCGTGTTCAGAGATCTCCACCCATAGCAATTTGGTACGGCAAAAATATTCAGCAGAAACTTTTCATACATAGCCATCTATTAGTCATTTATTTTAAAGCAGATGTGTGCTACTTAGGACAGGGCTGCCTCTACCACCCTGTCTAATTTCATCCCCAGACACGCCATCCCAGCGGGTACAGTTCATACTGGGAACAGAAGAGGATTCTGAGCATGTGACCCATGAGCTGTTCACAGAGCTAGATGAGATCTGTGTTAAGGAAGGGAAGGATGCAGAGTGGAAAGAAACTGCCAGGTCAGGAGTTCCTCTGCTATATTTCCCATCGATACTCCTCTAATGACAGGGGGTACACTCAGGCTAGCTCTTACTAATGTGGGCAAGCTATTTTATCTGTTGGTATTGCAGCTTATCAAATAGGTGTAATGTTAATGCTAACACCATATACTGTATATAATAGATGGATGCAATGACAAAGCAGCAGACAGACATGTGGCTTTTTGAGCCACGCCATTAGATTTGTATTGGAACCAAATTTGTTGTCATCCTTCTTTTATTGTCAAGCTCCTATTATTGGTTGACGGAGTCATGTGAACTCACATGATTGGTTGACTGTGATCAATCTCTTGCAGTTGGTTGTAACTTTGCCTTCTTTAATTGACCATGTTAGAAGTGACATTATCAATTGTGACATTCATAAAAATCTATTGACTGCATTTCTAGAGATTCTTTTTTAATACTTCTTACAGACCTCTATTTATTCCGCCATTTTAGATGTTTAGGCGCCATATTAAAACAGCCTTTGTTTAAATAATTTGTAATACGTTTTATACATACCTGCAGATATTTCAAAATGCATAGATTTGAACAACCTCTAAATATAACATTGTTTAATTCATCAAATTGTAGTGTTGTATTCTTTTCCTCAATCATTTTATTGCAAACACACTATTGTGCATGCCTGTGTGTGCTGATTAAAGTCTTGAAATTAAACCTACACGCACACACACACGAACACACACACACACACATGCACACACACACACACACACACAGGCATACACACACACACAGGCATACACACAACTCTGCCTCCCATGCAACCCATTGACAGAACCACTAATTAGCTCACAAAACAGCACTATCCTATACATCCCTATCCTAACCTAACGTCTCCCATTGCTGCCCCCTGCAGGTGGCTGAAGTTTGAGGAGGATGTGGAGGACGGTGGGGAGAGGTGGAGCAAGCCCTACGTAGCCACGCTGTCCCTCCACAGCCTGTTTGAGCTACGCAGCTGCATCATCAATGGCAGTGTGCTGCTGGACATGCAGGCCGACAGCATCGAGGAGATAGCAGGTGGGACCAGCAGTGTGGGGGAGTTGGAGCAGGGATGCTTAGGGTCTGTTTGTCTTTAGAGGTGACATTCATTACATAGCGCCTCCAGGATTCCACACCTTCTGCAGCTCACAGGGTATGTGTTGAATTACAACTGTGCACAACACTGCATGTGGCTGTAGGGCAGCGGCCCTGGGGTCGTTATCAAACAATCGGATAATTATCTGTTCATTTGAGTCAGGTGTGTTGGAGCAGGGCAGTAGATCTCCAGGACCATGGGCTGGGGGACACTGCTTTATAGGGTTGGGTTGAGCCTAGATAAGCTGTAGGGGAAGGAGTAGAGAGTGGTGCCAGCCACAGAGCAGCAATCAGGTATGTCAGGGGCATGCATTGTTTCTAACACAAATGACTGTACATTCGTTACTCCACACACAAATCAAACTAAGCCTTTTTATGTAATATAAGGGTATTTTAAAGCCGATTCGGATTGTTTTATGTTACCGTGGCCAGTTTTAGTTCACAGGCTTCATCGAAAGTGAATAAATTGAGATGCCTGGTGCATGTCCATGAAATTCAATTGGGTAATCTATCAATAAACGATCACTTAAATATGTGGACATTTTCAAAAAAAGAATTAATTCATTTCACATAATATTATCATCTATCCATCCCAATTCCTTAATTATAGATATTAAGTAAACCATGACATTATATATTCAACTTCAATCCTGCTGAGTCATCGCTGGCCTCTGGCCCTTCATAATGGAATACTGTCAATGTATGAAACATGTTTCATAGCGCATCCTTGTTGCTATGAGTTATGAATGAGTTTATCTTCATATGACACAAACATGCCTGAGGAGGATTGTGACACACCTACACACACACACACGCACACACGCACGCACGCACGCACACACACACACACACACACACACACACACACGAACGCACGCACACGCACACGCACACGCACACACACACACACACACACACGCACGCACACAAGCACACTGGCTACCCAGTTGGACAGATACACAGTGCAGCTTGACAGCCTCCTACCTCCATCCAAGTGAGTGCTGCCATCAGCACCTGTTAGCTAGACTCTCACTACAAGTGACATCTTAGCTGGGAACAGAATGAGACAGGGAGGGAGAAAGGAAATAAAGATGTAAATGCCATCGAAGAGGCGGATTTTATTTTCTAGATTTTTTCAGCTTGACTATGTGCATGATATATTGCCACATTTTCTTACTTGGAAAAGGAACGTGTGTATGGAATTGATTAGAAAGGGTAAAAAATATGATTTATACAGTATGTTTAAAGTTCATGAATGAAATTATGTGCGACAGCAGATTATGTACACATAAATGTAAGAATGAGTTGAATGTAGGTTACAGTTAACAGGTAACAGGCAATTGAGATGTGTTTTTTTAACAGCTTGAAACAGCTTCAACATTCCCAGTTTCAGATTGCAAGTGCAATAGTTTATGTTGTAGAACAAAATGTGTTCTCACAGGCGTACTGTTTGTTAACCCTCCTGTTGTGCTTGGGTTTCAAACGCACTACCTTCTTTTGCCAGCAAATGGTGCCACCTGCTTATGTTTTGATGGCTTACATAGACATCATATGACTGTGTAAACTGTAGAATTAGAATTGGCACCTTCTATCTGGCATAAAGAGGTAGTGTGTTGGGTCAGTTTGACCCGGAGGACAACACAAAAGTTAATATTATAATTATAATAATAATAATAATAATAATAATAATAATAATAATAATAATAAACTTTATTTCTATAGCACCTTTCATACAAAATGTGCAACTCCACTTGCTTTTCAAGACATTTGAAAAACAAAGGATGAAGTGGTAAAATTAATTTAAAACATAAAGAAGGAATAAGAAACAACAGAAAACAAGATAAAGGTCATAAAAATAACCTTGGCCCCTCTTAATGAACTCTGCTAATGGTATTTACCTGCCCTAGCCACATCTTAGTCCCCCTTCTAGAATAGTTAGTCACAGGCTAGGACTAGTCCTCCTTCTAGACTAAAGGACTGTTCCTTAGTCACAGGCCAGTCACATGCTGCTTCCCCTTCTAGGCTATTGTTTTAGCCACAGGCTGGGAGCAATGAATTTGCTGCTAGTGGTACATTTACCTAGCCTCGCGAGACCATCCTGATCTTGTTAGCTTCAATTTAATTTCGCCACGAGAATCAGTCTGGAAAGGCTGGGGATCATTGCGACTGTAGCATCTGAACTTTCAAATCAGCGTCGTCGTTATAGCTACGGGCGTGGTTTAGGTGTGACGACAGTGAAAGCAACTTGGAAACTTGAAAATAACAATGGTGGATCCTAAAAAGCTTAACGTAGATGATGCTATATCGTCAGTGTTATCTCACCTGAAGACTATATCTTGTCTTCAGGTGTCTTCTTATGTTTTTGCTCTACTCTCAACTGGTTGCAGCAAATGCTTTATTTCCTACGACGTCATACTGGATTGAGTGGTTGAAGTTACGGTGACAGACAAATGGTTTATCCAATCAACTGACAGGATGGTTATGAAAGAAACCGCCCTAAACAAACAGTTCCTATGGACGGCTCCCCAGATGGACTTGTGAACAACAATCCATCTGGCGTGTCAGGTTAACATTTACTTAACATTTACTTACATACCACTTCTAGAATAGCTTATCACAGGGTTAACCACATATCTAATATCCCTAACACAGTAAGATTATAATGCAGCTTTATAATGGTTTAAGACTAATGTCAACACACTGGCCTTGAGATGTGCTCCGAATGCCTATTACCTGCGCAGTGTGTGTGTGTGTGTGTGTGTGTGTGTGTGTGTGTGTGTGTGCGTGTGCATGCAGTGTGGGTCACATTCATTGCCAAGGACTGATTGATTATGAAGGGGGGAGGGTGGGCCGTGCTGACTCAGCATTGTTAAAACACAAGATGCAGGAGAGATGCTGATTATCCTCTGTGGTCTCATCTTGCTGTCTTATGTTGGACCACACACACATGACCCCCCCTCCACCTTATATCCTTACTGTGTGTGTGTGTGTGTGTGTACACTATACTTGTGCACCCACGCTCGTACACTTTGCCTGCGCTGCAGACATGGTGTTGGACCACCAGGAGGCGTCGCACGAGCTGGACGACAGCGTGCGGGTGAGGGTTCGCGAGGCGCTGCTGAAGAGACACCACCACCAGAACGACAAGAAGAAGAACAACCTGATCCCCATGGTGCGCTCGCTGGCCGAGGGCAGCCGCAAGCAGTCGGAGCCCTCCCTCGCAGGTGGGGCTCCTCCCGGGGGGAGGGGGGGGGGAAGGAGGCATTAGAGGGTGTAGCAGCGAGAGGGAAGGGTGTTTTACAGGAAGGAGACAGGAAAGATGGGGCTTGGAGGAAATTGGATTCACTGAGAACTGTTTTTTATACGCTCCACCATTTGTCTCAGTTGAGTTGTGTCAGTTCCGTTCACACAACATCAAAGTGTTGGATTATTTCAACCTAAAATAAAAATGAATGTGAATTGATGCTTTTGAAGCTATCAGTGGTAGTTTGTGTTAGAGGTGTGGTTAGCGATTTTAATCCAATACACTTTTTTGTCAAATTCAGTGAAAATCTCCTCCTCCTCTCCTCTGCTATAGCTGTCTGTTCTGTGTGCTCTGTGTTCCAAACAGCGCTGGTTCTGTAAATTGGAACACAAACGAAGTGGTGATAGTTATATACAGTTTAACCGCACCACATAACACTATCCCAGCCTGGGCGGCCTCTCCAGGAGCATTGCATTGAGCGCAGAGTATTTTGATGTTGAGTTCCAATATCAACAATCTTTCTCCTGCAACACTTACCGCACCTTTAATGGCACCCTGTGTACACTCAACCCTGCCCCTAGTGGCCACAATTCCACTCTTCCTTCAAATAGCTAATCATATATTGAGTGCTTGCAACAGTAATTGATTAGGTAAGACACTGCTAGAGACATAAGGGGACAGAAATCTGACAGACAGACAGAAAGAAAGAGCACCGACATTACTGTAAAACCTTCAGAAACCCACTGACACAGATCAATAAACACACTGCACAGCAAATAGCAGGCATAACGGCAGGCTAGAGATTAGTGCTTTCATAGATCATACTATTCCATTAAACTGTTGCCAGCCTTTGAAGAGACTATGTACTGACTATCTCACACACACACACACACACACACGCACGCACACACACACACACACACGCACGCACGCACACACACGAACGCACGCACACGCGCACACACACACACACACACACACACACACACACACACACACACACCTTTCTGTCTGGCAGCTCCTGCCACCTTACCTCAGGCTCCTCCACCAAACCCAGAGGTGAAGCACATTACTGGACCGGACAGCACTCAGGTGGACCTTAGCAAGGTAAGCAAGTGCCTGAATCACCAGGATTATGGAGGAGCGTATGCTTTATTAACAACCTCTGCCAAGGAGGTTGTTTTTCTCACTTCAGCATTTCCGGCCAGTCTTCTGTTTGGCTGAAAGGTTTTAGATAAATCGTTGTGAAACGTTTAAATGAATAAATATAGTTTTATAGGTGGTGCCAAAAGTGCCAGAATGCTTGATCTTTATGAGATGAAAATCATTTTGTGATGTGTCTATTAACCTGTGGCCGCTGTGTTGCCAGGTGGACATGCACTTCATGAAGAAGATCCCGGAGGGTGCAGAGGCATCCAATGTGCTGGTGGGCGAGCTGGACTTCTTAGAGAGGCCCATCGTGGCGTTTGTTCGCCTTTCCCCCGCTGTGCTGCTCACTGGCCTCACCGAGGTGCCCATAGCCACCAGGTAGCAGCTGCCATGATCCCAGCTGACATCTGCATGAAATAAAGCAAATAGGGGAGCTTATGTTATGGCATGTAATAGAAGCATACAAGTAAATCAAAGTTAAAGTGGCTTTATATAATATTGTCTGCCACTAGATGTCACACTAGATTTGTGTGACCAAAAGTGATGTTTTGTGGGTCACAAACATGCACTAACATGCCTGCGGTTGGACTGACTATGAAAGCAAAGAATGGAGAAGCTCAGATTACACACACACAGAGGGAGTGTGATGCTCAAAACACTATCTGTTTACATAGAAAATGGTTGTTTGCTGCTATATTCATGTTTAATGGTAAATGAGTGATTTAAGTACATTCCATACCAATCCCAGATTCCTGTTCATTCTCCTGGGGCCAGACGGAAAAGCTCAGCAGTACCATGAGATAGGACGCTCCATGGCAACCATCATGACTGATGAAGTAAGAACATTTGGACACCTTCACATGATCCAAATGAAAACCAAATATCACAGTTCCAATTTAGGATTAAACCCTTTGTGTCTCAGATCTTCCATGATGTGGCGTACAAAGCAAAAGACCGCAGTGATCTGCTGGCTGGGATAGACGAGTTCCTGGACCAGGTGACTGTCCTGCCCCCTGGAGAGTGGGACCCCTCAATCCGCATTGAGCCGCCCAAGAATGTGCCTTCTCAGGTAATCCTGAAAGCTAAAATCCATTAGTATGTATCAATGTGTATTAATCCTCTATTTGTATGTACCTTTATGTATGTATGTGTGTATGTAGCCTACTATGTGGTAGTGTTTTAACAGCAGATAGTGCTCTGTCTATCTATCTATCTATCTATCTATCTATCTATCTATCTATCTATCTATCTATCTATCTATCTATCTATCTATCTGTTGTGGCTGATTATGATTATTAACTGAATAATTTATGCATCATGTTCATGGAATCTTTTCCATTTTTAGTTTTATTACAGCTGCTAATATCTGGTGTCTAGGTGTGACATTTGCAGTCAAATGATATCAGAACAGAACATAGGGTACACATCTGGTCAGACAGCAGTGGTTGGTCAGAGAGGACAGATAGAACAAACAATGTTCTGCTAGTATTTACTTATTATATATCTTTTTTATTATTCATTTTATGTTTATTTTGTTTATGATTTTATTTTGTGGGAGTTTTCCTTGTCCATTTGGAGTTTAAGGTTGGGGTGTGTTGTTTCTTTCTGTATAAGATGTGGGCTTGAAGTCCTTTGAGACTGTAACTGTGATTAAGTGTATGTATCCTGTAAATAAACACTGTACCATATGGTAATTGGTGATTGGCTGTGGGCTGTTGCTGTGTCTTTGTGTAGGAGAAGAGGAAAACTCCAGGTGTTCCCAACGGCACCCCCTGCCCAGTGGAAGAAGAGCTGCATGCCGAGCATCATGGGCCAGAGCTGCAAAGAACTGGGAGGTATGCTGGATGCATGTGTACAGTACACCTCTGTAATAATATCGATGCACACAGGATGTGTCTCACAGACATGACATGGAAAGTGCAGGTCTTCCTAGTTTGTAACACACAGAAAAACAAATAAACTCATACGAGGTGCAGATTTCTGAGACAGCTTTGCATTCATGGATATAGTAAGACATTATCTAGAACACTTGCCAACTTCGAACACAAATCGAAACAACACCTCTACACCTATCCTTTCAATGCCATAGGGTGCACCCTCCGAAGCTCCGCCCCGCACATTTGAACTGCATTGCGAAGGCTAGGGCATTGTTGTTCTGAGTGGTGTTTGCCACTTTGTTTGTGTTCCTATTTATGGAGTCGGGGCTGTGTAGAATAACCACATTATTTTCTCAGGATGCACAGAGAAACTATAAACTATAAACTAGCCGACTGCGAGGAGATATTTGGTGAATTTAAATGTAAGTGAGAATGCAACAATAACATACACAGTACAGTATATACAGTACTGTAGCTTCCCACAGTCCCACACAGGTGCATACAATACGTGAGGAGAGACTGTGTAGGTACAGTAGATGAGTTGAGGATGTGGGCGTCTGTAGATCGATGGGCAATAACCTTTTAAACGG
This sequence comes from Aphredoderus sayanus, assembly GCA_027564795.1. Classification (NCBI taxonomy): domain Eukaryota; kingdom Metazoa; phylum Chordata; class Actinopteri; order Percopsiformes; family Aphredoderidae; genus Aphredoderus; species Aphredoderus sayanus. The sequence goes on from JAODUG010080333.1 coordinate 12,027, forward strand.
CTAAATGTTAATAATCACATAACAATAACTCGATCACAGGTCACAGCTCAGGGCATTGTGGGCTTGACTGGCTACTATATCTTCTTGGCTCCATCGTGTCTCAGGCTATTTGGTGGGCTGATATTGGACATAAAGAGGAAGGCTCCGTTCTACCTGGGCGACTATAAGGATGGTTTGAGTCTACAGTGTGTGGCTTCTTTCCTCTTCCTCTACTGTGCCTGCATGTCCCCAGTCATCACATTCGGAGGGTTGCTGGGGGAGGCAACAGAGGGACGCATTGTAAGTCCACACACACACACACACACACACACACACACACACACACACACACACACACACACACACACACACACACGCCGCTGACTAACACATGCTGTATAGAAATGATTATATAATTAGTTTTAATGGAAAGAGGAGATATTCATTTAACTATATTGATCAGTATATCAACCTATTGTTACACTGTGTCCTCGATGTCTCTTAGAGTGCTATTGAGTCCCTGCTGGGTGCCTCAATGACTGGGGTGGCCTACTCTCTGTTTGCTGGTCAGCCTCTCACCATCCTGGGTAGCACAGGGCCTGTTCTCGTGTTTGAGAAGATCCTCTTCAAGTTCTGCAAGTATGGATCTCTTTAACAGCCCTCATGATCTCATACTTAGATCGCATTGTGCCACCATATGGCACCATCTGATTGTATATGATTGTATGGTTATTTTTATTG